>DF367136.1:0-19077 GCA_000787875.1 Solanum virginianum | reverse complement strand
CACCCAGACATAAACACTAAACCAGAATCCAGTTATAATAACTAACTTATTTATAGAAATTTTGGCAGAGTTTCCTTTATTTTATGGACTACCCAAACCCTGCATATAGAAAAGTCCCAGCATACAACACTTATATATAGACATATGTGGGCTGACAAGGTCATCGCTACGGTTAAACTGCCCAACAAACATAATATTATACATAGTCATACAATCTACCATAACCCATACCCACCGGAATCCACAGATCTCTATACAAACAAACTGACGCATAGGATGGGACAGGGCCCCGTCATACCCTTGAATATGCATAAATACAAAACGGAGAGAATAAGTGTACATATATCAAAAGTTTGCTCTGAAGCAAAAGGAGCACTTCAAACAGCAGCTAGAGACCCTAAGCTGGTGGCTCACTACTCTGTGTGTCGGTACCTACGGGCATGAAACGCAGCCCCCCCGAAGCAAAGGGGGTCAGTACAGAATACGTACCGAATATGTAAAGAAGAAAGTACAAAGTATAAATAAGAGTAATAAAGCAAACAGAGGTATAAAAGTCAAACTCATATACAAATATTAAAGAAATATTTCTTTTGTCTTTTCAAAATAACAAACTGATGCCTAATGGACAGGAATGATGGCGATATCCAAACTCGTGCCATACCACATCATCACACCAGAAGTTCAAGTCCTCGAAATCTCCAACACAAATCATAAACATAGGGTAAGTGAGCTGGCGTTCCTGAACTCACCAACCTCATAGTAAATATGGCATGATGCCACCAAACCAAAGACCTAATCTCACCACATCACCAATCTAAGCGAAGCCGACCCCGCCGTATCCAGCCCACTTTGGAAAGTATATATTATAATAAGCACAACAACAACCGGCCCGAGAATCGGTGAACGAGGTCATACTAGGCACGAGCAGAGTCGTGAGAAACTATATGAAAATCATGATAGCGCCAAATGATTAGTTAAAGGCCTTCTTGGGCTTTATATTTAAAATATTTAATAAAAAATTTGACAGCACTTCGTCTAGAATATAGGCTGCCCCGAGACTCAACTCGGCTCCCCCGAGACTCAACTCGGCTCCAATTAATCAACAACATAATAACAACAACAACCCAATAAAACTGTATGCATAAAAAAATCATTATGGAAATCCAGAAGATCAGTAAAATAGTTATGACTGAAGCCAGAGTAACAATTATAAAAATCATGGTTGCCATATATTTCAAACTTACTAGATTTCCTTCATTCCTGCAAACCTGAACCAATAATAAGTCTTCCCAAGGCCATAACTTCACTAATTTTTCACTAACGAATCTTATTTTTCTCACAATTTCAAAATAGAGCAGCAGCCAATTTATATTCATATTTATCACATTCAAGCACTCCTATATATACCACAAACCATACTACATTACCCAAGCGTCAAACGTATACTTTCAATATTAAAACATAACATTTAATTACGCACATAGACCCCAATTCGACCAACACTTCAAAAATACACATAACCAGATTCCCAATACCTCTTGCACCCCATAAGGATCATAATCATGCCATCTAAACACAATCCCATATTTTCAAGACAATATAACACTATTTACATACATACTTGAAATTGACCCTGACCTTCCTTATTCACAATTCACTTTAAACAAGCTATTCTTTCAATTTAACATATACCAACCCACATACAAGCTTTAGTTTACATAAAAAAAAAAGCTAAAAATCAACATACCTTTCAACCCTCTTAGATGGACCCAAATCGATATAGTCGTAATACCAAATATTTTCTTGACCAACCAACGCCTCCATGCCACTTAGGGGACTCAATATACCAATCTTGTAGCGTCAAAATAATGGTAGAATCAGAAAATGCAAATTTTTTTCTCGGTACTGTAGCAACCCGAGGCTGCTAGGAGTAGTTCTTGGTGTTTTGTTTTTTTTTTTGGAAATTTGTCTAAGTATGAGAACTAGAAATGTCTTGCACACTATATATACATACACACACATATATCTAATAAGGGCTTGGGTCCCCCAACTTCCACTTGCACCAATAGGCTTGAGACAAAAATCTAAGTGGGCCTACAACATTAATTAATTACTAGCTCTAGATTTTTCTTTGAGTTTCAAAAGAATATTTTGTGAAAGAAACAAATTAATGGTCTTGTAGGTGCACATGTGTACATATATATATAAGTTATACACACACTTAACTTTTCGATAATGTCTCTTTGGTCCTAAATTCTCCAATAATGACACTTGGGCCCCAAATTACCACAACTGGTCCACTGCGCAAAAATACGGATTCTAATAAAGGGACCCCAATCAAGCCACTTAACATATCATTACACATCCTTAGTCGTGAAAGCAATTAAACAACAATAAAAGGTAAAAAAATAGGGGCATAAGGACTAAGGGAAGTCTTTCATAGCATAAATACATCAAAGAGTCAAGAGAATCAAAGCTCATAACATCATTACATAACTTGTCCAACAACACCTCGAAACATAGAACGTAGTGGGGTCCAAGATAAGCAATCGGGCTCACTCGCATAGTCAAAAGCATATGACATAAGAAGAGTCAATACATAACATAAATCAAGAGAAGTATGTCCTCGGAGTTGAGGACTTACCAACTTGCTTGAATAGATATTATAAGTCGCGTGGAGGAGGATGATGATCAAGTGGAGCTCCGGTTCCTACATTGTAATGTCATGTAGGCATAGAGTATGCGTTAGTATGTTTGAATGTACTAATCATATAGGATGCAATGCAACAAGAGATAGGCAACATGGTCAAAATACATAATAAAAATCAATAGATAACATAGTAATAATATGGCATGTATGGTCAATGCTTAACTAAATCATGCTTTGCAAATCATTAATCTTACATAAAACATAATATATAAGTGTGGAAAGAAACCCCAACCGACATAAAATAATACCAAGAGAGCTACAACTTGGAATCCCGATGTCTACCCTACACTGGAAGGGAATATATAAGATAATCATACTTTAATAACTTGAAATAAACATAGAGACATGACAGAGCAGCTCTTAACATCATTGACCTCAAATGGTAAGCCTAGCTTCAAACATAAGAATAGGTCATCATCAATATTGCTCTTACATTAACATCAAAATCAAAGACTCACAAGAGGAAAATCTTGAGAAAGGACTTAGCTTCATACTTGCATAATCATAGTTAATTTCTCAAAGGCTCACAAGAGGTAAAATCTTGAAAATAGGGCTTAACTTCATACTTGCATAATCATAGTTAATTTCATAAATTCATAACATACTTGATAGCCCATATTCATCATGAAGTCACTTGACTTGTAAAACATGTACATATCTTGAGAATTTTTAACTTGGCATTTCATCAAACACTTGGTGGGCATATATAAGGACATGTTCAAATCATGCAACATGCAAGAGTATAGATCATGAAATAGTGAAATCAATGCATCTTAAAATCATGTAAATCAGCCACCCAACATCATGGTCAAACCCTATCATGGGTAACTTGTAAATCATATCAAAACTTCATAATAGTTCATAGATCTCATAGCTTGAATCATGTGTAGTCTCATAGACAAAGATCACTTTATAGTATAAGCTCAAAATAAATATTTATGCATAATTAACAATATGTGACAAAAACCCAACATATTTTAAGTTCATATTTTATAATAATAGATAGTCATAAGAAATACAACTTGAAATCATGCAATTTTCATAGAAAGAAAAATTTGGTTTCATGGGGGAACCCATGAATGAAACCCACATACCTTAGACCTTGAATTTCTTGAAATTGAGTTGAGAAAGACTTGAAACTTTGAATGGGGTCTTGAAATTCACAACTAGTTCTTGAGTTTCCTTGAATTCTTATTTGGGTTTGGTAGAGACTCTTGGGAGAATTTGAGAGTGTATTGCAATTAGAAGGAGTGAATTTGATCTTTAAGAATAGAGTTTAGGTCTTCAGAAAGTGTTAAGATAGCATAGGAATCCCCGAAAGACCAATAGAAATAACCAAATTTACGGCATTAATGAAACAAAATTTGGCAAAAAAGGTATATACCCCTGCATAAATGAGTTTTACGAAAACGGGCATAACTTCTTCATTCGAACTCTAAATAAGGTGAAACCAAGTTCGTTGGAAAGCTAATTCAAAGAGATGTAATTTAGTGTTTTAAGGGGTACCCAATTCTTTGTATGGTAAGAAATATGCCCCTTTAATATTGACCCTCATACTAGTACTTGTGCAAAACTTAGTCAATGGAAATTTCTCTGAACTTGGCTTGATGTAGGGGACCCATGATAGTCTTCAACGACATGAATAAGCTTGACTTAAATTTTAATGAGAGCTTGAAGCTTGAAGGAATTTCTTGAGATTTGGAATGAGTTTGGGACACTTGAATTTGGATGAAATATTTGGCTAAGTGTTTGAGAAAGTATTGGAAAATGTCTTGTATGATATGAAGATGAAATATCGCTAATTATAGGTATTTTTATGTATGAGAAGACTTAGGCTCCATACCCAAAGGCCTTGGACTGGACAACAAAAACTTGACAAAAATAACATAGGAGCACGCCCCTGGCGTCTCGCGCCTTGGGCACGGTTCTTCACTGAAAATTGCCAACTTTGGAAATTTGAATTTTGATATGACTGCTCTAAAATCAAGGTTAGACCTAATCCCTACTCAATTTTTCCCCCTGATCAAGAATATGATATTGGATTTTTGATATCACGCACGAATTTTGAGATATATGAAAATTATGATTATGGGCACTTCCAAGGCACATTTTCAGGCATGTTTTGGGGTCATTTCAATATCTCCCCCTTGGAAATATTCATCCCCGAATATCAAAGAAACGTATATAGAAGAAGTAGTCAAGATGATTTCAGCTCACACAAGAATGCAATAATGCACTTAAACATCATTTCAAAAATCTCAACATAAGTTTCCAAATCAACATGAACTTATCAATATAAACATGAATGTATGCAAATTATATGAGGGCTGAGACTTAAAACTTGGAATCATAGAAAACAGGACTTGATGTGTTATCATAAGCTTGAATAGAATGAAAGAGATACAAATATTACTTCTTCATGCCTGCTCCGGCTCCTCGAGAGACACTTTTGACTTGACGATTCTTCTAATGGGTCTTGACGAACACTACATTCTTATTAATCAACTTCTTTATCCTTCCATCCAATACCTCCACCGGGACCTTTTCCTAAGCCAACGTATCCTCCACAACACCCACAACCTCAAAGAATTCTATAGCACTAGAGTCACCAACACATCTCCTCACCCTAGAAGCATGAAGAACCGGATGAACCATATCCATATCCATAGGAAATTCCCATTTGTATGTAACCTTACCAACCTTCCTCAACACTCTATAAGAACCTATAAACCATAAAATCAATTCCCTTTCTTGCCAAACCCTTACGGGGGGAGAGGGAACTTTCAAGTGAACCCAATCATCAACACAAGCATGCATGGCCTACCTTAGTATCTAATGACACCATCTCCCCCTTATGAGAAAACCCCCACTTTATCATCTCTCACCAAAGTTCTTTAACTCTAATAAGGCAGGGTCAAAGTCTTGCTTTGCTTTCACCTCATCAACCAAGAAAGATCTAAGAACTATTAGCCACCACTACACCACCATAGCCAACTTCTTCCAACCTAACTCTCAATCTAGCCAACCGATGGGCATCTCTAGTCACCTCTTGCCATCACCATCAACAAATGCTAGGCTACCCATAGACATCCTACCTAGAGCATCGATCATAATATTACCCTTACCGAGGTGATAATACACACTCATATCATAATCCTTAAGAAGTTCTAACCACCTTCTTGTTACCCTCACTTCACACCTATCATATTTAGCAAACAACCTCTCATCCCACTAAAACTTGCAACACTACCCCCAAATGACCCACAAGCTCTAAATAAGTCAATGTTTCATCACTAGAGGCCATCAAAACATGTCAAGGTAGGGTTTGAAGGCCCTATTCATGAGACCTATAGACATAACTGGTGCATAAGTCAACCAAACAACTACACCACGACTCAAGAAGCTCACTTCTAGTCAGACTAGATATCTAGGGATATCACCTACCCTCATCCTCACTTGGAAACAAAAATTCGAATCGAAGATCAATCTTAAAGAAGTAAATAACCCATTGAAGTTGGTCAAATAGACCATAAATCCTTGGGTGAGGGTACTTATTCTTTATGATGACCCTAATAAGTTGTCAATAGTCAATACATATTCTAAGGAAGCCATCTTTCCTCTACACAAACTACACCGAGAAGCTCAATAGAAAAGACGTCAAGGAACTCATCTACCACCAGAGCAACTCAATAGAAATAACTTAGGTTCATCTATCACCCCCAACTCAATGAAATCCACATACCATAGACCTTGATTTTCTTGAAAATGAGTTGAGAAAGACTTGAAGCTTTGAATTGGGTCTTGAAATCCACAACTTGTTCTTGAGGTTTGGTAGAGGTTCTTGGGAGAATTTGAGAGTATATTTCAATTTGGAGGAGTGAATTTTATCTTTAGGAATAGGGTTTAGGTCTTTAGGAAATGTTAAGATAGGATAGAAATCCCCAAAAGACCAATATAAATAACAAAATTTACAGAATGCCCTTAATGAAATGGAATTTGGCAAAAAACCAGTATATACCCCTACACAGATGAGTTCTACGAGAACGGGCATAATTTCTTCATTTTAACTCTAAATAAGGTGAAACGAAGTGCATTGGAAAGCTAATGCAAAGAGCTTTAATTTGGTAGGTTGTAGAGCACCCAATTCTTTATGTGATAAGAGATATACTCCTTTCAAGTTGACTATCCTATCGGGACTTGTGCAAAACTTAGCCAACGGAAATTCCTTTGAGCTTTCCTTAATGTAGGGGACCCATGATGGTATTAAAAGACATGAATAAAACTTAGCCAACGGAAATTCCTTTGAACTTGGCTTAGTGTAGGAGTGCCATGATGGTATTGAATGACATCAATAAGCTTGACATAAATTTGAATGAGAGCTTGAAGCTTGAATGAATTTTTTGAGATCTGAAATGAGTTTGGGACACTTGAATTTTGATGAAATATTTGGCTAAGTGTTTGAGAGAGTATTGAGGAATGTGTTATATGATATGAAGGTGAAATATGGCTAAGTATAGATATTTTTATGTATGGGAAGATTTAGGCCCAAGACCCAAAGGCCTTGGACCGGACAAAAAAAATTGGGCAAAAATAACATAGGAGCGCGCCCTGGCGCGTAGCGTCTTTGGCGCGGTTCTTCACTGGAAAATGCCAACTTTGGAAATTTGAATTTTGATACGATTGTTCTAAAATCGGGGTTAGACCCATTTCTCACTCAATATTACCTCCTGATCAAGAATATAAAGTTGGACTTTCGATATCACGCACGGAGTTTGAGATATATGGAAATTACGATTATGAACACTTTCGAGGCACATTTACGGGCACGTTTCAGGGTCATTTCAAAATAAATATATAAAAATATGATACTCAAATACTTAGCTTTGCAATTAACTCAACCCAATTTATTATGCAACATAATAGAGAGAAATACTTGAATAAAGATATGATAAATCTCAGTGTGTAAAATAATAAACTTTACTTCTTTGGAAGTTTCTCTAACTGACAATGATCACTATGAGCTTCATGATTATGCAATGTCTTGCCCACGCAGCTAGAGTCATCTCATACTTTGCTGGGGTAAAAAACAAAAACTAGGGGAGTTGATCGATCCCAAAACTGAGCCATCTCAGTGGCAATGAGGAGTTTTAATTTTGATACAATCCTATCCTACGCTGGCTACGTAGTTTATGAGTTCAAATTATTATTACTCTCACTCAAATCGGTGCTCAATCCTACTCCCAAAATAATTTTTATGATGCTCATACCTAAAAAGTTATTCTTGCTTAAAGTACTACTTTCTTCTCTTTGGGACTTAGCCCAACTTTAGTTTTTCTTAACTTTTCTCAACTTGACCCTCTTCTTTGTTTCTGAAAGTTGTATCAATACCAGGTATTTAATTTCAACATGATCTTAGTTACTCAGGTATTTCGCAATTGCCAAAGCTTTAAGTACTTTTAAAACTCAACTCAAACCATGAATATAATAACTTTTCATGAAATAGATATAGGGTTCTCCTAAATGTAACTATAACAGTAAATCTTGTCTCAATAACTTAACTTAGTACTAAAATCAGCAGAAACTATGATTTTTTATCAAAAACAATGCATGAACAAGTATTTTGATGAAATTAACTAGTAATGGAGGAAACCTTGATCTCAACTTAAAAATTTGTTCTTAGGTAGAGTCTAGGGGTTATAGATACTAAAATAATAGTAGAACAACTTTTGAAGGCCTTACATACCTAAAAATTTTGATATTACAATCGTAATTTGATGAATGATAGCTTTCTTGGAGAAAATTTTTGATCTTGGAACCTTGATGTTTGTTCTTAAAAAAAGAAATTCTCTTTGTAGTTCCCTTAGAGTGGAAGAACTTGAAAAAAATATTGGTTGAAGGACTTGTCTTCGATCCTTGAATTCCTTACTTAGAATTTTTAGAGTTCTTGATGAAAAACACTAATTATTGGAAAAAGAAGAATCAAGAAATCCTTTCTTGAAATTCTTGAATTCGTTTTCTTGAAACCCTAGGTTATGATGTAAGATTATTTTTAGAGATTCATGAATAGATGGACAAATTTAGGTTGAGAAGCTTGAAATTTATGGAGAATAACTTACCTTAATGATGGATCCTGGATGCTAACCTAACTTGATGATTTTCTTGATGCTTCTTGAGAGTTTATGTTTAGGAGCGAACGAGAGGGTTTTGAAGTTAATGATATGAATAACTACGCTCTAGGGGTTTAATTAGGTGAAAATTAACATGTTTAGGCTTAAAAGGGTGAGAAAGGTCAAAAATACCGCTCTTCAAAATTGCAGGTCGGGCCACCTACGAAACCCCCTATGACTCGTAGAAGCTTCTACAAGTTGTAGGGGACCTTTCTAAACTTCAGGACTATTTTCGGGGTCTCTGGAACTTTCTACGAGTCCCTAATATGACTCGTAGAGGGAACTACGACCCATAGATGGGTCTGTAAAGTTTGGGGCTAAAAATTAAACTTCTCTGACTTTTTTCACGAGATACCAATACAGGTCGTACTTCAAATTACGACGCATAATTGGGTCTCGTATTGCAACTTTTACACAGGCAGTCTTCAGTAAAACGATCATAACTTTTGACTCTGAATACCAAATGAGGTGAAACCAGTTACATTGAAAAGCTAATTCAAAGGAATTTCATTTGGTATATCATGAGACTTCTAATTATTTATTTTCTAAGAGTTATGGTCATTTAAAATTGACCCTTACATAATCCAAAGTAAAAAACTTAATCGATAGGAAACCTTTGAACTTGACTAAGTACTAGAGGTCTCTTATGAACCCAATCCACTTCTAATACACTTCACACATATATGAATGAGCCTTAGAATATAGGTATATGTAAGGCATTACTAGGTTTAATCTTATACACTTATGACAAAAAATCTTGGGACCTATGAATGGAGTTGTGGGGTGTTATAGTAAAATGACAGAAAGAAACATGCATCAAGATAAAATACTACTAACTCAGACAACTCAAATCAAGAAAATAAGAAACTCGATCAAGATGTCATAAGTCTAAAGCAAGAGTGAGGTTTAAATAGAGATCAATTATATTCAATCCAATCAGAGTGCTATCAAGACCTATTTGGGAGTCTCTCTAATCAACAACCATCACCTATGAGCCCGATGATGATACAATGAAGCGGTGTCATTGCCTACCTGTCCAATACCTTGCAGGGTAATGGATGCTCTACAATCAATCAATCAAACCCTCTTTAAGGACTTTAGAGGTATGAGCCCTTTCTCATCCTATTATGACGACGCAGTTATTGAGTTCAAGGATGACTTACTTTTACTTAATTCGGTGCTCAATACTTCTCCAAAGACTCAATACTCATAAAACAATCAATTTCAATCAATAAGTTTCTTATGGACTCTTTCAGTTCATCAATTCTATCACAATCAAGCCTTTTTGCCGATCAACCATCCAATCGATTTCTAATCACATCTTTCAAAGTGGCTTAAACAATCTTTTAAGAGGACTATCATTTAGACCAATCATTTGGGTTATATTTATAAAGATTCATAGGATCATTCAGTCCATCAACACTATCATCATACTCATATCACAATCACAATCAACATTGATAATGTCAAGACTCTAAGCTCATCCCCTAAGTTCATTCATGTAAATTTTACTTAAATAATATCTGGGGTTCATACTTAAAATAGGATTTCAAATCATTTGTTCGAGAACCAAGTTCATAGAAATCATCAATTGTACAGTATAAATAAAATAGGTTAAACATTATAGAAGTTTTAAAAAATAACACAATCATGAGAACATCAATTCCATCACAATTTGTCCTACCACAATCATGGGGTACATGAAAAAATAATTTTATGTTTTAGGTTAGCCTTACATACCTGGTATTGGAGGATGACAGTCAATCTTGCAAAAATTTGGCTTGCCTCAAGTGAGTGTGCATACTCTCTATGCTACGTCAGCTTTTAGGGTGTATTATCCCCTTTTTAAATAGTTCATAGGGTAACCGGACCTAGTTAAATTAAGGTATGTCGTAGAAATTTCGATCACAGTTCGAGGGATACTTATGATCTTCCCAAATTTAGACAAATAAACACTCAAATCTTACATAGCAAAATATGTGGAAGATACGCAAGTTACGCACGCGAGAGTTCTGAAAATAGGTGTTCATTATTATTTTTCAGCCACCACCCTTGCCAAAGCTCCAACAAGCCAATAAATCAGTTCCCCCCGATCTCTCTCCCTCATTACTACTACTCGCAGCTCCCTCTCCCCCATCGCACTGTAATCTACCGGCCATCAAACTTGAAATGCACCAAAAAAAATCCCAAAATTTCGTTCTTTTTGTCTTCTCCAGCGAAGTAACAATGCCAGAGAACAACCCTCCCCTTTTCCATATTCTAAGCCATTAGGACACCACCACTAACCATTCAAAAGCAATCTTTCCTTCCTCTCCTTCTTCGACTGAGTCACCACCAAGATCACCAGATCTCTATGCTTGTGAACAGTTCTTGTCCCGATGAGCTCAGAGCTCCAAAAGTGGACTGCTCTGACCACTGGTAGGATTTTGATATTTTGTCCATTCTTCTCCTTGGTTCCGCCAATGCTTCGACATTATTCATTTTCATTATTTCAAAATTTATGAGTAAAATTTTTAATTTGTTGGAAGTCACTGAGTGGCTCACTAATTCACGTCAGAGAATTTGCATATTATGCATTTTGGTTTTGGAATTTAAATATTGTTTTAATTTAAGTATTGGATAGTTAAAGTTTTTTTCCTTGTGCTTTGTGAAAATAAAAGATCAGCATTATAATTTAAAATTAAATTAAAAATTATATTTACGTATTATGCCTAAAAAGATTTTATCATTTTTATTTTCTATTTCATTGAAGAAGTTTGTTTGATGATGTTACATAAATCTACTTCTTAATTAATAATTAGAAAAGAAACGACAACTAATTTTGCAAAATATATCAAATCCAGCTAATCGTTGTATTTTATTGAGGAGTATGCATTAATCGGTTCAATTCACTTTTATGTATTATCACTTTTGGTTTATCACTTTTTAAATATGCTAAATCAATAATAAATTACTAAAATATTATTTATCAATTTTTGATCCTTAAAGGTTCAATTTTCTATTTACCCAATAAAAAATATTCATAAAATAAATATATGACTTGTCTGATAATTTGACATGATACTATTAACCAATTCAATATTGTGAAACAAACAAATCAATTGTAAATGACAGAATGCTTTTAAAAACTAGAGCGAGAGAGATAAGGAATTGTAAAAATGATAAATATAGCTATTTAACTAGTTTTACAACACTCATCTGATTTAATAAGATATGTTTCATGAATACATTACACCTACTCCCAAATGAATGCGGCAATATGATGACTAAATCCGTAGAAAGTGAATAGAATATTTGTTGAGCACTTAAGCTTAAGAATATGCAATATTTCGTCCAATATTCTAATTTACTTCGTTGAAAGAAGGTTTATACATTGGAAATCAAGCAAATACATAACTTACGAGTATCGATAAAGTGTCAAGTTCTGTTAAATTATTAGTATTTAATATTAATGAAGTGGTAAAATAGTAAATTGTTATAGTCTTAATGGGTCGACGATTTACCCAATTCTAAAAATTGAAATCGAACTGATAACTCGATACTTTATTTTTTTATAAAACCATTAAAAACTTGTTATCCTAATAATCAAATAGCAATAAACCAATAACATTTTTTTGATTCAACTAATTGATCAATTTAATTTTTGCACACTCCTAATTTTGTTGTATGTCATGTATAACATTTAAAATATGCCCAACATACATTGACATTCACAAAAATATAACCTATACATCATATACATATATACAAATATGCAGTTGTTTGTAACAAATTTTAAATATATTAGAAATGAATCAATCGTAAAAGCAATCTAAAGAAATAAGAATATTATTGATAAATTAATATAGATACAAATTTGTTTCTCCTTTAATTTTTGTCTTTTAAACTTTTTCCGTAATTCGAGGATCATAATATCATTTTTTTTTGAATTAGGATGATATGGACCTTTTTAAGATTTATTTGATCTCTATTGATCTTTGTAAATATAATAAAAATTTACAGAATATTCATGATATTTCTTTGAAGAAATATAATACCTTTTAGACATACATAAGCTGGGATTTCAAGTAAAATAGACTTCAAAAATCCTGAATTCAAATGCCCACAAAATTTATATATCTACAACAGTATCCAAAAAAAGGTTTTGAATACCATGACAAGATACAGTAAACAAGTGTTACACATGCACTGAGATAAACATCAACCACCTACAAATCGCTATTACAAAAAAAAAAAAAACAAAAAAAAAACAAAAAAAAAAACAAAAAAACATTAATTGATGGACAGGTTTAGCCTGTGTAGAATATTTAATTCAATGTACCCATGTTCTTTAAGATACTACAATTTCCTTCTTTAAAGTTCCATTCTCCCTTCTCTTCATTTTCCAGTTAGTTTTTATATCTTCAAACAAAGCTTGAAACCAAAATACTCCCTAGCTGGTTCATCTAAGTCGAGAAATTGTAGAGGGAAATGGAGTACGTGAACATTCTGTTAGGACTGTTGTTCGCCTATTTTTTGGTTCGTGGAGTTTTCATTTCACTTAGAAGAACCAAAAGACTTGCACCAGGTCCATTTCCTCTGCCTATTATTGGAAATCTTCACTTGCTTGGTCACAAACCCCACATATCACTCACCCAACTCGCAAAAATTCATGGCCCAATTATGAACCTGAAATTTGGGCAAATAAACACAGTGGTCGTTTCCTCATCAGCCTTGGCTAAACAAGTTCTGCAAAACCAAGATTTAGCCTTTTCCAATAGGTTTATTCCTGATGCACTTCGTGCCTGCAATCACTCTGATTTCTCTGTTGTGTTTCTGCCTGCCAACTCTCACTGGAGAACACTTCGCAAGATTATGAACTCCCACATCTTTTCAAGTAACAAGCTTGATGCTAATGAGCCTATTAGGACAAAAAAAATCCAGGAGCTGATTGATTACTGTCACAAAAGCAGGGTAAATGGCGAAGCAGTGGACATTGGCAGAGCAGCTTTCATGACTACCCTGAATGTTCTTTCCAACGTCATTTTCTCTAAAGATTTGACTGACCCATTCTCTGATTCTACTAAGGAATTTAAGGAATTGGTGTGGAACATCATGGTTGAGGCTGGTAAACCCAATTTTGTCGACAGTTTCCCTTTTCTTCAGAAAATTGATCCACAAGGTACAAGGCGGCGCATGACAAATCATTTTACTAAGATTCTTCACCTTATGAGTGGTTTGATCGATGAGCGGGTAAAGGAAAGAAAAATGGGAAATCATGCAAATGTTGATGTCTTAGATGCCCTTCTCGATGATAGTCAGGATGAAATTGATAGGAATCAAATCGCGCAACTCTGTTTGGTTAGTCTACATATTCTCAGAGTTTGTCTAATTGAAAGCAACACGAGTTTTGGATCTATTTACTTGAGCATATACGCTATAGGATCTTACACTAGTAAGTTTTGCAGGACATGTTTGCAGCAGGGACGGATACTTCATCAAATACATTAGAGTGGGCAATGGCCGAACTACTCAAAAATCCACATACTTTGGAAAAAGCACAACAAGAACTTGCACATGTAATTGGCAGAGGCAAACTAATACATGAAGCTGATGTTGCAAAATTACCATACTTGAGGTGCATCATCAAAGAAACCTTTCGAATACACCCACAAGTTCCTTTCTTAATTCCACGCAAACCAGAGGAAGATCTTGAGCTTTCTGGCTATACTGTTCCAAAACACTCCCAAGTTCTTGTGAACGTATGGGCAATAGGGCGGGACTCTAGTCTATGGGAAGACCCTTTGGACTTTAAGCCGGAGAGGTTTTGGCAGTCAGATATAGATGCTAGAGGTCGAGCTTTTGAGCTCATTCCATTTGGTGCTGGTCGAAGAATTTGCCCTGGATTGCCTTTGGCTATCAGGATGATTCCAGTTGCATTAGGTTCATTGATTAATACCTTTAATTGGAAGCTACCTGATGGAATTGCAGCTAAAGATTTGGACATGGAGGAAAAATTTGGTATTACCTTGGCCAAAGCTCAATCTCTACTAGCCGTACCTACAGCATTTATCATTTCTTCGTAAAGAAAAAAAAAACAGTGTGTAACATTTCTGTAAAGAGCCAAAGCATTGGACTGTCAAAATTCTATATAAGTCATGTATTTGTAGAGCTATTCCTGTGTATGTTTGAAATAAGACCTTTCATCGCCAAGAGTACGAAGAATTAGTGTAGGTTTTTTACTTCATGGAAAATACCCCAAAAAAAAAAAGATTAAGCTTTACCGAATAAATTTATGTATGATATTTTATTTTATGGGTTATATTTAGAAAAAGAAAATAACAAGTGACCTTGATAATTCATTATTGGATATTTGTTTTACTCTTTTTGTTGCTAGTAATATCAGTTGCTCCTCTTAGTCTAGAATTTTTTTCTTATTCAAAAATATTTACATGTAAAATCTGTAAAGAAAAATAGAGTGTGAGCAATATTTTAGTAAAATAAAAAATCAAAAGAGGGTTATTTCATGTATAATGGTCAATTTTGAATATTGTATACTTGTGACTGCGCAATGTAACATTTCTTGCTATGGTAGCTCCTTTTTGTCCGGAATATTTTTCTTATTAAAAAAGGTTTACATGTAAAATCTTGGTGTTTCCATTATTTTGACTATAAATATGTTTGTGTTAGTACTCCTTTTCCCAATGTTATTAACATTATTATTCCAGATAATAATAAAAAGGCCACAAGTTAGCTCTAAATAAACTCTTGATGAATTAAGCAGACGTGCATTTCAGAATTTATAGAGTAGATAGATAAGATTGCATGAAAAGACAGATTCAAAAACAACTTCTAATTTATTTTGATAAAAAATCTGGACGTAGGGTAGGAAGTAGATTTGTTTTGATAAAAAAAATCATATATGTATCATCAGTTTACTATAACAAATGCTATCAGCAGACAATTATATATATATAGTTTAATGTTGATGTAAGGCGTGTAAGAGTAAGTCACGAAAATGTTACGAGCAAATGAAGAGTGCCATTTCACATTAATAAAGTTCACAAGAGCAAATATCCTATGTCTGAGCAAGGTGATGTCAAAAGACAAATTTGATTTTTGCAAAGAACTTGTGGAAAATGCACACTCCATAACTATAAATAGGGACCTCTACATTAGCTTACATACATCAACACAAACAAATGTTAAGTGGGTCCCTCCATTTGGAGGGCCCACATGCAACTATTACAGCCAATTTCAAATTTGGCTGTCAAATTTGACGCTGAACATTAGTGGTTGACTGCCGGCTACCAAAATTATTCTTATATAACGGAGTAATTTGTTCTTCATTGATCATTCAATCAAGAGAGAAAATAAAGAGAAAAATATGAAGAGAGCCACAGAAAAAAAATAATATTTTTTTTCTTTGAGTTATACCATAGACTATAAATAAAATAATCTGTGATGAAAAATTAGAATGTGTGCTTAAGAAATATTTTTTCCTAAAAAAATAGTGAGTTCACTATTTTTGGTATTTTTCTCAGGGAGCCTACTATTTGTAATATTAGAAGAAATTGTACACTTGTGCCTACTATATGTAATAATAGAAGAAATATAGTAGAAGTGTTGATTTGTGGACGTAGCCCAAAAGTTTTGGGTGAACCACATTAAATTTTCTGGTGTCTATTTTGCTTTATTTATTCCTCCTAAAATTTAATTGCTCACTCCGCTGCGTGGGCTCCAACAAGAGGTATCAGAGTTTGGTCTAGGTTCATGGCAATAGAGGTAAAGATAAGCAAAATGATCAACCTGAACGGTTTAAACTACCGTGTTTGGAAAAGCAAAATGAAGGATCTTCTCATAATCACGAAGATGCACTTGTCGGTATTCTCTACCGTCAAACCGAAAGAGATGTCCGAAGATGAGTGGGTATTTGAGCATGAACGAGTTTTACAATCATATTTGTAACGAAACTCATGCTAGAACACTGTAGAACAAGCTGGAGCAGTTGTATGCTTCAAAGACCGGCAACAACAAATTATTTTACTTAACCGGGTGTGAAACTCATGCTAGAACACTGTAGAACAAGCTGGAGCAGTTGTATGCTTCAAAGACCGGCAACAACAAATTATTTTACTTAACCAAGTTGATCGAAGTAAAATATCAAGAAAACACTTTTGTAGCTGATCACCTAAATAACATAGAAGGAATGGTGGATCAGTTGTCGACAATGGGTATAAAGTTTGATGATGAGATAATTGCTCTTATGATTTTAGCTTCTTTACCAAAGTCATGGGAAACTTTAAAAGTTTCTTTCACAAATACTGCACGAAATGGTGTAGTAAGCATGGAAGCTGTTAAGAGCAGTATTTTAAATGAAGAAATGAGACGTACATCTCAAGGTTCAACCTCTTTCTCAGATTCAGAAGTTCTGATTACTGAAAAGAGGGGCAGAAGTCAAGTGAAGGGTTCTACCTCAAGAGACAAGAGTCGAGGAAAGTCAAACAAATATGCAAATATTGAGTGTCATTACTGCAAGAAGAAAGGTCACATCAAGCAATTTTGTCGAAAATTCAAGAGTTATCGACAAAATAATAGAGACAAGAAGGGAAAGACAATTAGTGATGATGAACAAGGAAATCTTGCAAAACTATATGTGATGCAAGCAAAGGTCTCTAATGTATCTATAAATGTGACGAAAAATGAAAATATCGCATATTTATGGCATAAGAGACTTTGTCACGCCGGTGAAAAAGGGATGTCTAAATTGGTGAAAGATAAAGTCCTACCTGATTTAGATCAAGTCTCATTGAAGAAATGTGAAGATTGTCTAGCTGGGAAACAGAACAGAGTCTCTTTCCATAGTTCTCCACCTTCCAGGATGGAGAATGTTTTAGATCTGATTCACTCTGATGTGTGTGATCCACTACCAAAGTCACTTGGTAGAGCCAGATATTTTGTGACTTCATCAATAACCATTCGAGGAAGACCTGGGCTTATACCATTAAGTCCAAGGATCAAGTTCTAGAAGTCTTCAAATAATTTCATGCCTCAGTTGAGAGAGAGACTAAGAAGAATATCAAGTGTATCCGCATAGACAATGATGGAGAGTGCATTGGATCATTTCATGCTTATTATAAAAAGCATGGTATTAGACATCAAAGAACACCTCCTAAGACACCACAGTTAAATGGTTTAGCTGAGAGGATGAATCGAACCTTGATAGAAAGAATAAGGTGTTTACTCTTTCATTCAAAGTTAGATAATTTTTTTTGCGGTGAAGCACTACTTACAGCAATGTATGTGCTAAACTGCTCACCTTATGCTCTACTTCAATATGAAGTCCCGGAGAAAATTTGGTCAGGCAAGAATGTTTCTTACAAACATTTATGAGTATTTGGGTGCAAAGCCTTTGTTCATGTTCCAAAGGATGAAAGACAAAGGCTTGATGTCAAAACACGACAGTGTATGTTTATTAGCTATGGTCAAGATGAATTTGGCTATAGGTTCTATGATCCAATGCACAAGAAGCTGATTAGGAGTCGAGATGCTGTCTTTATTGAAGATCAAACTATAAGGATATAAATAAAGCAGACAAAGAAGGCTTTACTCCTACAGATGATTCAACAAGCTTAAGGTCGAATTCTCCAACAGAAGTACAAACTCAAGTTGAAGATGAGGTTCATGATGACCATCCGCAAGATACAGAAGATGAAGGTATTCCCCAGGAAGATAAACCAGAAGAAGAGAATGTTGATGGTGGTCACACTCAACCACCAATAGTTGGAGAGTCTCCAGTACCCTTAAGAAGATCTAGTAGAAATATGCAACCTTCTACTAGGTACCCAGTTGATCAGTGGGTTAACTGACTGATGGGGGAGAACCGGAAAGCTTTAGTGAGGCAATAGACAATGAAAAAAAGGAAAAAAGGATGGAAGCCATGCAAGATAAAATAAAATCCTTGCATGAGAATAAAACATTTGATCTCGTGAAGTTACCTAATGGTAAATGAGCTTTGAAGAATAAATGGGTGTTCAGAATCAAACATGAAGAACACGGAGTTCATCCACGCTTTAAAGCGAGATTGGTCGTCAAAGGTTTCAGTCAAAAGAAAGGCATTGACTTTGATGAGATATTTTCACTTGTTGAGAAAATGACATTCATTTGTACTATCCTAGGGCTAGCTACAAGTCTCAATTTGGAAATAGAGCAAATGGATGT
>DF367137.1:2545-19032 GCA_000787875.1 Solanum virginianum | reverse complement strand
ATTTCAGGTGGCTAGCTAATAAAATAGAGGAAACTCTGCCGAAATTTCTGTAAAATATAAGATGGTTATAATCTGGGTTTGGTTTGATAGTATCGTCTAGGTGCCCCTAACGGGTACCAGTCACGGTCCATAGGTTGGGTCGTGACAACGCAGGTCCTAAGGATGTTAGTACGTGGTATGTACGGTATGTAAGATGGTCAAAACATTTAAGCAATATATCATAATGCTTCTCAAAAGACATAAACATAGTCATAATTAGGTAGCAATAATCATAAAGGCTGGTATGCTAAAAATAACATGTTTAAAACTGAAACGTAAAGCTTAATTTCTTACCTTGGAGAGTTTTTTTAACCGACAACCACCACTATGACCTTCATGGTGATACAACCTCTTGCCCACGTTGCTAGAGTCATCCCGTACTTTACCGGGATAGGGGACGAATAACTAGGGGAGTGGATCCATCCAAATAGGGTCATCTCAGTAGATAATGAGGAAGGTATTGTAGTACGATCCTATTCCATGCTGGCTATAGTTTATGAGCTTGAGTAATTTATTCTTCTCTCACCCAAATCGGTTCTCAATACTATTGTTCTTTATTGCTCATAACCTTTAAGGAATGAATTCTTGAAATCTAATATTTTGGGGACTTAGCCCAGCTTTAACTTTTCTTAGCTTCTTCACTAAAATCTTCTACTTTATTGAAGTCTATTATATTCTCAAATATTCTTTAACATATAGTTTTCTCAGCTAAAGTGCAAGAATGATTCAAGAAAAAAATTCTTTAACTAATCTTGACTATAAACTTTATGGGTATTCGTAAGACCCATATAAAACTAACAAGAAATCATGTATAACTTTAAATTTTGAAGTCAAGATGCTAAATAATCATTAAAGCATCAAGAACCATCATTCTTTATCAAGAATCTAAATATACGTAAGAAATTTTACTAAACTTTACAGGATTTACGTAAACTCAATTTCAACGAAGGCTTGAAGCTTGTTGGATGAAAAGCATCACATGCTTTCTAAAGTATTCTAAAAAAAATTAGTTTTTTTGTGTGGCCTTACATAACTTGGATGGAATTTCTTGAAATGTTGGAGAGAATTCTTGATTTTCTTTACACTTGAATGTTTCTTGGTAGGGTTTTGAACGAATGAATGCATGAAAGAAAACATTTTTGGACTTAATTTGACATAAAACTAACTTAGTTTAAAATGTGGGGTGTGAAAAATGTCAGATTTTTTCTTCCCCATAAAAAAATGATACTGCTCCTTTAGTACACTAGTGCGCGATGCGCACTAGTGCGTTTTAGTACTTTTTCACAAAATTTTGACTTTTCATAAATTTTTGAACAATTCTTAAGTGTGGTTTCAGAACATTCGAGACGCGGAAATCCCACTGTTTTAAGATCACTTGGACAAAAATAATTTGCATTTTTATAGTTAAAGTCGAGTCAATACCATTTTTTGACTTGATGTTTTGCAGTGATCGCAAATCCAATTTTGGATTTGTAAACGGGACAAGGGAAGACACATTATGCGTAAGGTCAAATCTAGGGATATTTTCATTATTTCACAAAGTGTTACAAGTATCCTGGTTGTAACTGGCACTGAGAGACTATTGCTAGTCCCCAATCAAACCACCTGGCCTCATTACCTTCGTTCAATCAATAGATCAGCAAAAGGCATAGGAATCAACAATCACATAACAGTGGCCAACTCTATTTTGTCACATCTATATAAAAAATAGGGGCCATGGGCCAAAGAATAGTCGCGGTCATCTATAGCATAAGACAGGATTATGAAAAATTCAATTTAGAAAGAAGGGGAAGACCCCAATATCGAACTGTCATCTCTTTGTCTATGAAGCCTCTAAGTCTATAGTCTAAAAAGGTACCATGAAAAACTATGGCTACCACAAGCTCAAAGAGTAACTCAAAACATAAGAAAAGGGATAAGAAGTATCCTCCGAATGCAAGGGAGGATTCACCAAGTCTTTGAAGTTAGAAGTCTCTCAACCTAAACGAATGGCCTGCTGAATTCCCCTATCTACTGAATCTGCATCATGAAATGATGCAGTGCCAAATGGCATCAATACATGAAATGTACAGTATGTAAAATCGGCTAAAAGTAAACAATATAGACAAAATAACATGGAACAACATCAACTCATCAGATACTCATCTCAACTCAGGATAAGGAGTAGATAGTATCATGTCAACATTAATCAAGACTCATACCATCACATCAACATCAGAGTACTATCAAGATTAAACCTATCTGGGAGTTTCTCTAACTAACAACCATCACCTATGAGCTGGTGACGATATAATAAAGTGATGTCATTGTCACATCCCTCCAGTACCTTTTTGGGGTAGAGGATATGCCTATCAGTGGATCCATAATTCTAACAAGTCCTCTTTTGGGACTAAGGAAACATCCATTTTTCTCGGTCCAATCCTCTTCTATGCTGGCCACGTAGTTAATGAGTATGAGCGTGTCTTACTCTTACTCATTTCGCTACTCAATACTCCTCCCAAGACTCGACATGCTCATAAACACAAACATCAAGACTTCTCATCATTCTGTCTCTTTTGGACTAAGAAACATTAACTCATCTCATAGTCATCAACATAGTAGATTAGGAACACTCTTTTACGACTAAATTCAGCCTCTTTAAGACTCTAAGGCTATAAATCATCATCAACATCATTATCAACACACCCAATTTAGGACCAAAACCATAACAACAAGCACATATACATCATAAAGGCTCTAGACATCCACACCTAAGTTCATTCTTATAGTCTTTAACAGGGAAAATCATGTAGGGTTTATGTAATAATTAGCTAAATCATTTAAACAATTAATTCAAGTTGGGATGATCATCAATTCAAGAAAACATATATATTATAAGAATAATTTCCAATAAAATATCCAAGAATTTCACACATAGGACTCATCACATTCAACTATTAACTTATTACAATCAATGGGGCACATGTGAGAACAATCAAATATTTTGGATAGCCTTACATACCTGGAATGGAGAATTACTTAGGTTTCTTCAAGGAATTAGCCCCGAACCTAGCAATATTCAAGCTCTTTCGTCTTTCTCTTTCAAGAATCCTCATTTACAAGTTAAGAAAAATGGGTTTTGAAACCCTTAATCTGATATAAACGACACTTAAACTCATATTTTGGGACTTAGGATAGGTTGTGGAATGACCAAAAGGCCCTTCCCGCAAAAAAGAAATAAAAATTTTACTTTGTAATAACATCTCCGCATCGCGCTTGGGGTGCGGACTTGTGTTATTTCACAAATATTTGTTCTTTCCAATTCACATCAAAAAAATTTAAAAAAATAAGTGTAAGTACGCGTCGCGCCTATAGCGTGCATCAACACTATTTTGGAATTAATTATAAAAAATTATTTTTTGACCCGGTTGCTCTAAAATCAAGTCGAGGCCATTTTTCCATTCAGATTTTCATGTTGATTGCAAATCCAGTCTTGCATTTTCCATTGGAGCTTGGGAAGATGCATTATGCGCATAATTCCATTCTAGGGGTATTTCGATAATTTCACGGGGTATTACATGTGGGGTTGGATTGAGTTGTGGAGTTTGGGGAACTAATGAAGGAGAAGTAGTAGGGTCGAGCATGGGCGACCAAGGTGAAGAAGAAGAAGGTTAAAATATTTTTGGTGAAGTGAAAAGGGAGGTGTAAAAATCTTAAAAACGTACACTTTATAAAGCGTAATTTTTTTTTATACTTTATAAGTATAAGAATATTTTACATTTTATAAAGTGTATTTTTTTTACCCTTTACAACAAAATATGACATTAGCCATACTTAACGTCTGTCATTTGAAAAATTGTATAAAGTGTAAATTCTTTTTACAGTAAGCCTATTTTAGTTACCTTCTAAATTGATGGTTTATTTGTGTCACTTTAGTGTATTCGTGTCTTAAATAGGTTCTGAGTTGTATATATACAGTGTATCATTTTAATTAACCGACCTAATTCCTTAATAGGCTATAAGTACCTTTATCAACTTTAGTTTTGCATTACGTTTGATCTTTTTTCTTTTGTTATTTACTTTCCTAAAGGTAACTACAAAAAAATGTGCTCCCTCTTTCTCATTTTATCTGACAACTTTTGACTTGTCACATTTAAAAAAAGGAAAACTTTTAAAACTTGTGGTCTAAAATCATTCTTTGATATTTGTATTGCTGAGAATCATTTTATTAATGGTAAAAAAAAATAAAAGTAAATTATTTTCAATTAGATTAAGGTGACATTATTTTTGGGATGGACGAAAAAGGAAAAGGTATCACATAAAATGAGACAGAGGGAGTATATTTTATTTGTTCTTTATAGAAATTAGAATATTTTTCTTTTTAATACTTTCAGAAAACTATGTAATTTTTGAGTTTATTACTCTTATATATTTGGAAATTAAATCTCCTTAAAATGAGAAGTTCTAAAGTAGAACTAATAATAATTGTTATATAAAAAAACTCAAAGGTTCAGAAGATGCAGGTCGTGGAGATGAAGATGTTGACATGGATGTGTAGACATACCAGGAGTGATAAGATTAGGAATGAGACCATTTGGGAGAAGCTCGAGGTGGCAGCTATTGCTGAAAAGATGAGAGAAATGAGACTACGATAGTTTGGACACATGCAGAAAAGGAGTACCGATGCTCCTGTTAGGAGGTACAAGAGGTTGGATTTAGGAGTTACATGAAAGAGTAGAGGTAGACTGATGAAGAATTGGGTAGAGGTGATTAGAAAATATATGGTAAAACTTTATCTCGCCGAAGAAATGACCTTAGATAGGAAGGAGTGGAGGTCTCAAATTAGAGTAGCAGGCTAATAGGTTAGTAGGATTAGGTTGATGTCTGGCCGAGGGTATAGTAGGGTAGTAGGATTTGTCGCATCTTTTTATCTGGTATTGTCATCATTTGTATTATATATGTTAACTATCTCATATTTACATACTATTGATTGATGGTCACGCTCCAATAAAAAATCGGTCGCCATCAGTAATTAACCTAACCGAGGTTAGGGTCGAATCAACAGGGAACATAAGGCTTGACTACAAGAATCCACCACTAATCATTTCTAGTGTCTATAACTACAATCTCCAAATTACGGGGGGGGGGGGGGGGGGTCTATGTGATTCAAAAACAAAGATAAAATAAACACTAACTAAAATGCGAGAAAATACTCAAATTTGGGGACAACTTGGGAATTGTGCTCCACATGGCTCGTTGACTGAAATACCCTAGATAACATAACTAAAGTTGGTCAATTGCATGCAGGATGGTAACATAGGTTCTTCCAGCCGTCTTATGAAGGTGAAGATCTAATTTCACCATGGATCTTGGTCGGCTACCATGGCGTGCCAACTAGCTATTACCTATTGTCCCAGTCAACCACCCCTTGGTTAGGTTTGGTCGATTAGACGGGAACACATCAACCAAATCCTGTCATCTACTTCCCTTTTCCTATTCATCACTACCTTGGTCAGGATCATGATAGTAGGCAGGGTTTGGTGTTGGCCACCACTAAACAACATTAATAACGAAGGGAAATTGATAATACATGCAAAACTCCAATCATAGAAATACACAAAACCTAGGTCATTTCAAGTCACTACCCATGGTTCCCATAACCCCTAGTTGTGGGTGCTTAGCTACTCATGGCTAAGATAAAATACACAAAAATTCAAGTAATAGGCATAGTTGAGAATTTTACCAACTTCAATGAAAGTGAAGACACCCAAATTGCAAACCCACAAGCTTGATAAATTTTAAAGTGTGTAGCACAAGAATTGCAATCCCTAAAAATGGGTTTTCAAAAGGGAAAATAATAATCTAAGTTGAAACCCTAAAATATTCTTAGGAGAATATTTTAGACCTCAAAGACAAAGGCTAATATTTACAAGTGTCAACTCTCATCCCTCTCTCATCCTCTTTCTCTCAAAAACCTAACTTAAATTATTTATAGTATGTACAAAATAATGCAGAAAAGATAGCTGGCATCTGATAAATTTTGCAGTTACGACTCGTAGGATGGCCTACGAGTCATAGTCGGGGTCTCGTATCAGGATCTTGGTATCTTGGACTGAAATGGTATGACCCACGAGTCAATTCTTGAGCTACGACTCGTATGTTGGTCTCATAGTCTTGGCCTTCAGTTTTTGGTCCAACATTTTGGTTCTCTGATTCTTTCTATGAGTCCACTTGTATGAGTCATAGTGTGTCTTACAACTCGTAGGCTGGGCTCGTAGGAATGACCCTCACTTGACAGATTTCTGAACTATTGGTCTCTGATTCCTGTTGCGACACCATCCTCTGACTCGTAGTGTGAACTGCGACTTGTAGGTGGGCTCGTATGGCCTATGCTTCAGCAAAATCTGCAACTTTTCTTCAAAATTATGCCAACCTAATTTTTCTGCAATATTAACACAAAAACACATAAAAACTATAAAAAGTTGCTTCAAGAACTCACAAAATCCCCTATTTTAGGCATCAAATGTGTTGTATTTTGACAGCACATCAACACCCTCAACTTAGAATTATTGCTTGTCCTCAAACAATGACTCAATCTATGCAGACAAAGAGAAATACATAACAACTATACTATTGGCATATATATCAACTCCTCGAGTTTAGGTACCCATAGTCCTTTTTTAAAATAAGATTTTGAGGTTATTCAACAAAACAAGGACACAATGATACATCTGGCAATCAAACTATGATGAGCTAAGGAGCATCAACCTTACACAATCCCTAGTATAGTCATATGCTAGTCAAGTAGTGCAAATGCCCTCACTAGAAAGAAGCCCCATACACTCAAAAGCATTTAGAGTTTAAGTTCAACCGGCAAGTGGCAGGCCTTTCCAAACACCAGTTGATAAAGAGACATTTCAATGGAAGTTATGAAGGCAATCTGATAGGCCCATAAAGCATTCAGGGACTGAGGAAACAATCTCACTCTCACAATTGAAATTCATGCACAATGACTAATACCATAGGCTTTCCCTTTGTACTCACTCAAGAACATGTAGAAATCACGGACTGAGTAAATATTCTCACTCTCACAATTGAAATTCATGCACAATGACTAACACCATAACCTTGCCCTTATACTCATCTTTTGGCTTGGTGACAAAGTGGATTTGGATCACTTTAGGACTTAAGAGCTTGTAACATAGGTTTATGGTGCTTTGGTATGGCATTTTAGGCATTTAGTCACTAAAAGCTATCCTGGAACCAGGCTTACCAACACTTTTACCTTCACAACCCATCCAATTTCACTAATATCTCCCTTATTCCACCATTCAACACTTTCCCAGGATGTTCTTTTGCTTTTTACAGTTGTGCCTCAATTTCAAACTCATTTTTGCACATCTTTTCAGATCAAGGCACTTTTTCTTTTCTCTTTCTTCACCCGGCTCATGATTAATCATTTTCTTTATTTTCACCCCAACTAACAACCTCATTTTTGTTACTTTACCACAAGGGCCACCCTCAACTTAGACTTTTAGCCTAAGGTGAAGTACATAATATTTATGTCTCAAACTAGCGCCACCAATATAGCCACCCTCAACTTAGGCTTTTAGCCTCAATCAAGGTTTACATGTTCAAGGATAGATCAAGGCCAATATCAGGGTATTTCATCAAATAAAGTTAAGCAAGCAAGGTATCAAGAAAGAATGAGTGTATGAGAAGCTAAAACATTCGGAACAAGGGATTTACTAGTTCTTTTTGTAGGTAATTTAGGCAAAAGTGGGCTTCCTATCAGAATAAAAGCCTAAGATCACCTCTAAATCAACTAAGTCACTACACCAAGCTTAGAGTACGAGGGCAAGTTTTGAGTCCATACATGATACATGAATGCATCCAAATAAGCTCATAACACACATGACATTACACACATAATCAAGTATAGACTCGCTGGTCATACTTCAAGCCTCAGCTTACCCTCACAATATCAGAAAAAACATTGCCAAATACTCAAAATGTACAAGTGCATCAATAACCATAATCCAAATTTTTTTTGAGGGTACCAAATTTTTATCAAAATTTAGAAAACATTACAAAACTATATATATGCCAATAAGTAACATTACTATGCATTCACAATTTATCTACACATCCTAAAACATGTCGGTTCAACAGGAAAATAAATATACACAAGAAAAAAGAAACACGACATGAAAACCTTAGGATAAAAAATATGAGAAGTTATAGACTTGAGGCTACTCAGATTTCACCTTAATCCATTACTTCTATCACCCCACCAAAAGATGATACTTTGTCCACAAAGTAAAGAGAAGAAGAAAAAGGTACAAGGGGCATACCTTGGGTTGCCTCCTAGGAAGCGCCTGATTTAATATTGCAGCATGACAAAAAGCTTTTGCAGTCATGCCTTTTCAAGGTCCCAATCTTCAACTGTTTTGACCTCTGCCATGTCACCCATATACCTTTTTACCCTTTGTCCATTGACTTTGAATGTTTTCCCATCCCTACTCTCTAACTTGATAGCACCATGGGTAAAAATGCACACAACTCTGAAAGGTTCCATCCACTTAGATTTGAGTTTTCCAGGAAACCACCTTATCTTGGAGTTGTAAAGCAATACTATGTCTCCTGGGGCAAACTGGCGATCTTTAATTCTACGATCATGCTGAACCTTTATTCATTGTTTGTACAAAGCAGAGCTCTTATAGGCTCATAGTCTAAACTTATCAAGCTCATTTACTTGCATCAACCTATAGGTTGCAGCTTCATGCCAATCTAGATTCAGTGTCTTCAATGCCTACAATGTTTTGTGTTTAAGTTCAACCGGCAAGTGGCAGGCCTTTCCAAACACCAGTTGATAAAGAGACATTTCAATGGAAGTTATGAAGGCAATCTGATAGGCCCATAAAGCATCATCCAACCTCCTTGACCAATTAGTATGATTCCACTCACCATTTTGGATAATATTTGCTTTATTTCCCTATTTGATACATCCACTTACCCACTAGTTTGGGGATGATATGGGGTTGCCAAATGATACTTTACACCATATCATTCAAGGAGGGCTTTGAACAGTCTGTTGCAAAAATGAGAACCTCTATCACTGATAATTGCCCCATGCATACCAAACCTGGAAAAAAAATACTTTTTCAGAGAAATCCTGTAACACTCTTACCCTCATTGTTTGGTAGCACTATTACCTCTACCCATTTGGAGACATCATCAACTGTAATGAGAATATACTTATTACTAGGTTCACTTAAATCTGCTACAATGATGATAGGTAATGTACTATTTTATCCTAAGTATGCATATTTCAGATGCGATGGTAATGCCTTTAACTCTAACAAATGGTCCCATAAAATTAATGCCCCAAACATCAAATAGTTCGATGACCAAAATAGGATTTAGGGGAAGTTCGTGCCTTCACGAAACTGTCCCATCTCTATGACATCTATCACATGACCTTACATGATCAAGAGTGTCCTAATGAATAGATGGCCAATAGTAGCCACACTGAAACACCTTGTAAGTTGTTCGAGCTCCACTGTGATGGCCACCCACCAATAAAGAGTGACATGCTTCAAGCACGCTCATCATATCTACTTCTGGAACACATCTACGGATAATCCCATTAGCACAAAGCGAAACAACTATGGCTCATCCCAGAAGAACTTTTTTATAACATCCATAAACTTGCGACGTGGATGGGTATTCAAATCAGAGAGCATTACATCACTCACCAAATACTTAGCATAGTCTACAAACCAGGGTATAAGATCATGGAACGCTGCCAGAACTCTTTCATCATTAAATGAGTTATTTATGTCTAGCCTATTATCAAATTTCACTATAGCCTTATCTTCCAATCTAGAAAGGTGATCGGCAACCTGGTTTTCTGACACTTTTCTATCAATCACATCAAAATTGAATTCCTGCAAGAGAAGTACCCACCTAATCAATCTTATCTTTGCATCCTTCTTTGCAATTAGATATTTGAGCACCACATGGTCTGTGGACACAATCACTTTAGCTCCCAACAAGTATGAATGAAAATTTTCAAATGCAAACACCAACGCAAGCAATTCTTGTTCGGTCACGATGTAATTCTTTTGAACCACATTTAGTGCTTTACTAGCATAATAGATTGGGTGTAGGACTCTCTCTCTCTCTTTGTTTCCCTAACACCACACCGAGTGCAACCCCACTAGTATCACACATTTGCTCAAATGGTTGTGACTAATCTAGAACTATAATAACGGGCGGTGTGGTTAGCATTCTTTTTAATTCTTCTAAGGCGTGCATGCATGCATCATCAAACACAAACTTCGCATCTTTTTCTAGAAACTTACACAAGGACTATGAGATCTTAGAGAAATTCTTTATGAAATGACGGTAGAATTTGGCATGGCCTAGAAAACTTCTGATACCTTTTGCCGAAATTGGTGGTGGCAATTTTTCTATTACCTCAATTTTTGCTTTATCCACCTCAATTCCCTTGCCCAAAATTTTGTGACCAAGCACGATGCCTTCTTTAACCATAAAATGATATTTCTCCCAGTTTAGTACCAAGTGACTCTCGACACATCTCTGCAACATATCACGCAAATGCAAAAGACATTTTTCAAATGACTAGCCAACGACACTAAAGTCATCCATGAATGCCTCAATAGTGCTTTCAACCATATCCGAAAAGATAGATATTATGCATTTATGAAATATAGCTGGAGCATTGCAAAGTCCAAAGTTCCTTCTCCTAAATGCAAAAGTACCATAGGGGCATATGAATATTATCTTCTCCTGATCCTCAGGTGCAATAACAATTTGATTGTACCTGAAATACCCATCAAGGAAATAGTACCATCCCTTTTTTGCTAGTCTATCGAGCATCTGATCCATAAAAGGCATATGAAAGTGATCCTTCTCAATAGAAGCATTTAATTTTCTATAATCCAAGTATATTCTCCACTCGATGACTAGTGTCATGGGGATCAACTCATTTACATTAGGCACTACTGTGATGCCTTCCTTTTTTGGGACACACTGCACTGGACTCACCGACTCACTATCAGCAAGCGGATGGATTACTCTGTGTCTAACCACTTGATAATCTCTTTCCTCACAACCTCTTCTATTGGGGGATTTAACCGCCTTTGATGCTCAATACTCGGTTTGTAAACTTTGACTAGCTGAATCTTATGAGTGCATATTCCAGGGGGTATGTCGAAGATGTCTTTAATTGTCCACCCAATGGCTCTCTTATACTGCTTGAGAACTGAGACTAGGGCTTTTATTTGAGGTTCACTTAAATCTGCTACAATGATGATAGGTAATGTACTATTTTATCCTAAGTATGCATATTTCAGATGCGATGGTAATGCCTTTAACTCTAACTCTGGTGGAACTTCTACAGAAGGCTTTGTAGGTGGCGTCTCCCTGTTGCATAAGTCCAATTCCAACCTTGCTTGCCACCTTAGCCCAAATGACAACTCAAGAGCATTTACCGTTTCCTTATAATCAGGAATGTTATGACCATCAAAGTTCATCAACATGATTCAAAGGATCAACACCAAGCCTTAATTCTATCAAAACTTCAGCTTCGTCATCTTCGTCAAATGAAATCATTGAGATGACTTGGAACTCCAAACTCTTCCATCCTGTTGACCCACTTGAAACACCACTGCTTCGTTGTCAAACCTAAAAGTAAGTAGATTCTTCTCCATATCTACTAATGCTCATCCTGTGGCTAAGAAATGTCTTCCCAAAATGATTGGAACTGCAAAATCAACCTCGCAGTCAAGCATAATAAAATCTGTGGAAAATATAAATTTATCTACCTTTACAAACACATCATACAAGATCCTCACAGGCTTCTTGACTGTTCTATCTGGCATTAACAACTGCATCTTTATAGGGACAAGGCTTCCCAAACCAAGCTTCCTGAATATGGAAAGAGGCATTAAGTTGATGCTGGCTCCCAAATCACATAGTGTTTTAGCAAATGCTAGTTCTCCTACAGTGCATGGTACGGTGAATGCACCCGGGTCTTCACGTATTTTCACTAATGACTTTGTAGTGATGGTACTACAATATTGAACATTTCTGGAGAGGTCTTGACTCACTTTTAGCTTCTTTATGACTAGATCTTTCATCTATTTGGCATGTCTCGGCATCCTCTCAAGGGCCTCAGCCAAGGAACGTCTACTGATAATTTTTTAAGCATTGCCAAAAACTGTTCAAACTTACCTTCATCCTTTCTCTTTCCAAGCCTTTGAGGGAAAGGAGGAGGGGGCCTAGGAAAGGTTTTATACTTCTTTGGTTGCTCTTTTGTGTTGCATGCTTGGGTTCCTACATGCATTTTCTTCTTGTGATTTTCATTTTTCACCTTGTGCATAGAGGGCTCTCTTGTGCTCTTACAACTCCGAGTCATCACTGCTATACAATGCCCTTTATTCTTAGGATTTTGAATCATATTGCTTGGTAAGGTGCCCGTCTGGTATTGGTTCAACTATGAAGACCCTTGTCCGAATTGTTGTTCAAGTTGCTTGATTGCCATAGAATGAGACTCTATTTTAGTTTTAGAACCCCGCCGCTTGGTTGTTCCAAAATATGCATCCTCATCAAAGAATTGATCATCATAAATAGGAGTCCTTGTGGGTTGATGGGTTACCGCTTGCACACTTGCTTGATTTTGTTTTAAAACCAAGTCCATGCTCGTATGGAGTTGAGAAACTTGTTCCATAATATCTTCATTCACCTTTACTTGTCCATTATTTGTGTAACCGCACAAGAGTTCTTTTATGTACCCCTCTCACTTTGGCTCCATGCTTGGTTGCTCTTCACCACTTGTTCCATTCTTTCAGCAACAAGTTTAAACGGAGAAAAACACCTCCCATGATCGTGTTGGCACATGCTTTGCTATTACCATCAAGTGCTCTATAAAAGATCTCGACCAAAGAATCATCAACAATCTTATGATTGGGGATCATTCTCAAGCATTTGGTGAATCTCTCCTATATAGTGTTAAGAGAGTCTCCAAGCAATTGCTCAAAGTTGTTAATTTGGTCCTTAAGCTTCAGTTTCTTTAACCTTGGGAAATATCTTTCAAGGAACACCCTCTATAGTTTAGCCCTACTCGTGATGGTACCCGGAGAAAGCTCATACAACCATATAGCTACATTGCCAGTCAATGAAAATGGAAACACCCACAATCTAACAATTACGACACTACCCTATGACTCGTAGTGTGAACTACGACTTGTAGGTGGGTTCGTATGGCCTATGCTTCAGCAAAATCTATAACTAATATTTTATGTCCCCATGACACTTTTGCACACAAAGACAACATTTTAGAGATGATAGTGGGGATCCTTTGACGGTAGCCCTGTGAATAGACCGCAATTTTGGAGCATCTGGAGCAATCCACTTGAGATTGCAAACTTAGCATCTTTCGGTAGAGGGGGCAGTACTATAGAGCCAGTCACATCCATCACTATAGGGTTTAGTCGGTATTGGTTCCAACCATAAGCGTTTCCATTGAAGTCCCTAAGTTGTGGTCAGTTATCCCTTGGTAGATTCTCGTCTCTTCTTATAACCTCGTCACTTAGATTTATCTCCTCCTAAACCACAACATCTTCATTCGCTTTAGCCATTCTTCTAAAAAGTCTATAGATCTCCAAATTTATCAGAGCTAAAGGTTCACCTTGACTCTTTGTGCTGGGTATACAACCTGGCACACCCTGCAAGTAAATTGAAACCACAAAAACAAAAGACAAAAGTAAAATACACAAGATTCTAGAAATAAACACTAGAATTAACTAATCATGAATTCAAGTCATAATCTAGTCTTATTCCCCAACAACGGCACCATAATTTTTGATTGATGGTCATGCTCCAATAAGAAAGCAGTCGCTATCAGTAATTAACCTAACCGAGGTTAGGGTTGAATTCATAGGGAATACAGGGCTTAATTACAAGAATTCACCACTAATCATTTCTACTGTCTATAACTACAATCTCCAAATTGGGGGGGGCCATGTGGTTCAAAACAAAGATAAAATAAACAATAACTAAAATGCGAGAAAACACTCAAATTTGGGGACAACTTGGGAATTGTGCTCCCCATGGCTCGTTGACTCAAATACCCTAGATAATATAACTACAGTTGATGAATTGAATACAAGATGGTAACTTAGGTTCTTCCACCCCTCTGGTGAAGGTGAAGGTCGAATTTCACCATGGCGCTTGGTCGGCTACCATGGCGTGCCAACTAACTGTTACCTATTATCCCAGTCGACCTCCCCTTGGTCAGGTTTGGTCGATTAGATGGGAACACATCAATCGAATCTTATTATCTACTTTCCTTTTCCTATTCATCACTGTCTTAGTCACGATCATGATAGTAGGCAGGGTTTAGTGTTGGCCACTACCAAACAACATTAATAATGAAGGGAAATAGATAATATATGCAAAACCCCAATCATAGAAATGTACAAAACCTAGTTCATTTCAAGTAAACTACCTATGATTCTCACAACCCCAAGTTGTGGGTGCTAAGCTACTTATGACTAAGATAAAATACACAAAAATGCAAGTAATAGGCATAGTTGAGAATTTTACCAACTCCAATGAAAGTGAAAGACACCCAAATTACAAACCCACAAGCTTGATAAATTCCAAAGTATGTAACACAAGAATTGCGATCCCTAAAAATGGGGTTTCAAAAGGGAAAATAATAATCTAAGTTGAAACCCTAAAATATTCATGGGAGAATATTTTAGAGCTTAAAGACAAAGACTAATATTTACAAGTGTCAATTCTCGTCCCTCTCTTGTCCTCTTTCTCTTAAAAACCTAACTTAAACTATTTATAGTATATACAAAATAATCCTTAAAATTATGCAGAAAAGACATTTGGCATTTGATAAATTTCATAATTATGACTCATAAGATGGCCTATGAGTCATAGTCGGGGTATCGTATCAGGATCTTAGCATCTTGGACTGAACTGATACGACCCATACGTATGTGTCATTGCTTGAGCTATGACTCATATGTTGGTCTTATAGTCTTGGTCTTTAATTTTTGATCCAACATTTTGGTTCTTTGATTGTTGCTACGAGTCCACTTGTACGAGTTATAGTGTGTCTTACGACTTGTAGGCTGGGCTCATAGAAGTGATCCTAACTTGGCAGATTTCTGAACTTTTGGTCTCTGATTCTAGTTACGACACTACCCTATGACTCGTAGTGTGAACTACGACTTGTAGGTGGGTTCGTATGGCCTATGCTTCAGCAAAATCTATAACTTTTTTTCAACATGCCAACTAACTTCTTTGCAATAATAACACAAAAATACATAAAAACTATAAAAAGTCACTTCAAGAACTCATAAAACCCCTTATTTTAGGCATCAAATGTGTTTTATTTTGACAGCACATCAACTATCATGTGTTTTTTTATTATTAGTCGCTCTTTCTGTTCCATTTCTTTTCCTTTCTTTTTTTTCATATCTAGTTTATTCTGCTTATTAATTTTTGCGATGAGGGTTCCCAGGGTCTCTCTACCTCTATGAGGTAGTGGTATGAACTGCATACATTCTACCCTCCCTAGACCCCACTTGTGGAATTCCACTAGGCATATTTTTGTAGTTGTTATTGTACAAATACTAGTGGCGAATGTTATGCGTTGCACGAGCCCAATATATAATATTTTTCTTTATTATTTTATGTGATCTAAATAAAATTTTGAGAGTAAATAATTTTAATATATTTTTATTTCTTTTAATTATTTGAATTTATAATACTTTTAAGTAGTTGTAAATAATACATATTAAGGATCCCTTGGTCTGAATTTCTGTGGCCCTAATAAACGTTTGAGAATCAATTGAACTTTTTATATGTTTTAAGTATTTAAGATTATCAATTATTAAAGTCACAAGAGCTCATACCAACATGGCCCCAACACACATTTTTTAATATGTCAATTTATGTCACCTGTCTACTTCAAGTAGTTGAAGCAGGAACGACAACCCTAAGTTGCTCACCATTTTATTTCTTTTAATTATTTGAATTTATAATACTTTTAAGTAGTTGTAAACAATACATATTACATATCCCTTGGTCTGCATTTATGTGGCCATAATAAAATTTTGAGAATTAATCAAACTTTTTATGTGTTTTAAGTAGTTAAGATTATCAATTATTATAGTCACAAGAGCTCGTGCCAACACGGGCCCAACACATTTTTTTATATGCCAATTTATGTTACCTATCTACTTCAAGTAGTTGAAGCAGGCACGACAACCCTAAGTTGCTCAAATAAGCGGTTTATTATGTATACACACACACACTTGAAGTAGGCACGACACTTGTAAGTTGCTCAAATAAGCGGCTTATTGTGTGTGTGTATGTGTGTGTGTGTATATATATACATATATATATATACAATGGAGGTT
>DF367138.1:549-11003 GCA_000787875.1 Solanum virginianum | reverse complement strand
ATCGAGGTCGATCGTACTTTGCCACAATCATTGCCTCACTCACACTAGTCTTTGCCAGTGCAAGATCATGACAAGGACAATGGTCTAAGGGAAGGAATCTAAAATTTGTTCAAAGGAGATGATGTTGCACTGATCGAGACACTAGGCGATACAAGACACCGAGTCGAGAGAGCAAATGATTAATTAGACATCCACTCTACTTTTGATTTTTCACTCATCTTGATAGATAAAGACATCTTTTTATATTATTTCAAAATTAGTGGTAGTCCAAAGAGGCTCGAGGCCCACCTTTTATATCATTTTACTTTGTTATGCTTTAATTCTCTTGTAATATTTTGAAAAAGGCAAATTGCCCTGTGGATATGCCAATGTTTCTCTTTCTTTCTTTCTTTCTTTCTTTCTTTCTTTCTTTCAGATGAAAGTTTCTTTTTATTAACAAAACTTTACTCGCTTCAATTTTGCTATCTAACAATGTTTGTTTATGATTTTAGTAAAAAAAATTTAAACCTGTCATATTATGTCATGTCACAAGCTAAATGAACAAAATTAGGTGAATATTGATGAATTTTTCGAAGTGTATGATGAAGAGACCATGATAGCTAAGCCATTTGTCAAAATTGAAACAACTCAAGCTTGAAACTGGAGATCTGAGAAGACAAAAACACCAGAGAAGTCAGAATCAGTATTCATTTGATAGAGACTCGAAGGAAAGACTCATCAACTTGTCAAAGAGTATGTTAACGTATTTACCTGGTCATGCAATGATGTGTCAGGATTTAGCACAAACATCGTCCACAACAACTTGACGATCAACTCATATGCTATCAAGAGACACTATGTCTAGAGATTCAGAGTTTTCTTTTATCTCTTTTTCTGTAATTGCATAATTTGCTTGTAATCATTTTTATGTTTGTTATCAGATTATTCTCCTTTGTAATGAACTACATTTGACCTAAATTCTCAAGAATGAGATATGTAGGTAGCCTATGTCGGCCTCGGTCATTCCCTTATCCCTATTTATTATCTTTTTGCTTTTGAACTATGTTTGATCTGGATTCACAAGAATGAGATACGTAGGCAGCCTATGTCAGCCTTAGTCGTTTTCTTATTTAAATATGATATTTTTCTCTACCTCTCGAGAGGAAAACTACGTTTGACTTGATTCCTGCCTTAACAGGATACGTAGGAGCCACAACAGCTCGGTCATACTTCCATAAAGGAATCTGGGACAAAAGTTTTGAGAAGAAACTCAAAAATTCTTAACAAGAAGGTCCATCTCCGACAAGTCAGAATTTAAGGCATATCAAAAATTTCAGCTGGGACAAAATTTTTTGAAAAGATCTCAAAAATTCTCAGGGTTCTTCTAACAAGCTAGCGATTCATTATGACATTTAACTAGGACAGAAAATTTTGAGGTCGTCCTAAAAAATTTCATCAAGTGCCGTCAGAAGTCTGAAAGCAACCTTGAAGATCTTCAGCAGGATCACAAATTCAAAAATAACTATGATGCATCAAGAAAGCCATGTAAGAAGCCAAACATGTTCATTTGAGCTTTATATGACATGATATTGACAGTAATATTTTATCAAAGTTCTTTTTCAACAATTATTCTTTTTAAAATAGTTTTGCACTTTGTCTGATATCTACCAAGAAAAGGGAGATCAGAGGAATCAATTGGAGATAGCAAGTTAAGGGATAATCAATCAAAGACAACAAGAAGAGTAGCAGATCGAAGAACTAACACAGATCAATTCACTTTAAAACTAAGAAATTTTCTGTGGATGCATGGAAAATCTTTTCAAGTCTTATCTATAAGAGAATAACCGAGACATAAACAGTTCTGTCTCACTCAAATCCCCAACAATCCATCATACTTTATTTTCAATTTGCCAAGAGGGAAATTTCATTATTCAAGCTGTCAAGAGGGCCATTTCATCATTCATTGCCGAGAGTGCCACTTCATCTTCAATTGCCAAGAAGGCCATTTTATTTTCAAGTCGCTGAGAGGGTCATTTCATCATTCAAGTTGCCAAGAGGGTCATTTCATCATTCATTGCCGAGAGGGTCATTGCATCTTTAATTGTCGAGAAGGCCATTTTATTTTCAAGTCGTCGAGAGGGTCATTTCATCATTCAACTTGCCAAGAGGGCCATTTCATCATTCATTGTCGAAAGGGCTATTGCATCTTCAATTGCCGAGAAGGCCATTTTATTTTCAAGTCACCGAGAGAGCCATTTCATCATTCAAGCTGCTAAGAGGGCCATTTCATCATTCATTGTCGAAAGGGCTATTGCATCTTCAATTGCCGAGAAGGCCATTTTATTTTCAAGTCACCGAGAGAGCCATTTCATCATTCAAGCTGCTAAGAGGGCCATTTCATCATTCATTGTCGAGAGGGCCATTACATCTTTAATTGCGAGAGGGCCATTTTACTTTCAAGTCATCGAGAGGGCCATTGCATCTTCAATTACCGCGAGGACCATTTTATTTTCAAGTCGCCGAGAGGGCTATTTCATCATTCAAGCTGCTAAGAGGGTCATTTCATCATTCATTGTCGAGAGGGTCATTACATCTTCAATTTTTGAGAAGATCGTTTTATTTTCAAGTCATCGAGAGGGCCATTTCATCATTCAAGTTGCCAAGAGGGCCATTTCATCATTCATTACCAAGAGGACCATTGCATCTTCAATTGCTGAGAAGGATATTTTATTTTTAAGTTGCCGAGAAGGCCATTTCATTATTCAAGCTTCCAAGAGGGTCATTTCATCATTCATTGCCGAGAGGGCCATTGCATTTTCAATTGCCTAGAGGGCCATTTTACTTTCAAGTAGCCGAGAGGACCATTGCATCTTCAATTGCTGAGAGGGCCATTTTATTTTCAAGCTGCCGAGAGGGCCATTTCATCATCCATTGCCGAGATGGCCATTTTATTATCCATTACCGAGAGGGTCATTGCATTCTCAAGCTGTTGAAAGGGCCATGACGTTCCTCACATATTCAAGGAAGACATCATCATTCATTGCCGAGAGGGCCATCATCATGATTGCATCATATCGACTCATTATCTATCTCGTCAAAAAAAAGAATATATATGTCGAACATGGTAAAAGATATCATCCCTAATTTAAGTTATGGTTTTACTAACATTTTGTCTAAGTTATATCGAGAGCATCCAAAGGGGTGAATTCTCAAAATAAATCACAGGTGTGGACGTCATCAAGTAGGATGCAGCACAACGTCGAACGATTTCTTAGCAGCGAACTGGGGCATAGTCTGAAGAGGGGCGTCAAACTCTTCGGACACGAGCTGAGAAGTGACTCCCACCACAATCCAATCATACCCCTATTAGAAGGCATGCGGGAATTTCTTTGGGTCCGTTAGTTTTCAGTTTTGCATTCAGGTGATCTCAACTCTCACCAGAGGTAATACTTCTGATCCAAGTGACAATGTACCAAGAATTTTGAAAACTATGTTCGTGTAAGTTCTCAATTATGAATGTGAAAAGCTCCACATTTATGGTTAAAAGGTTTCAAGCCTCTTTTTTCATTATTCAATTTGTTTGTCACTCCTCCTGAACTAGAGGTTATCTTAGAATAAGAGATTTTCTCTTCAATCGATGGAGTCGAACTACAAGCAGCCTAATTCCTAAGTCTAAGAATATGTAGGCGGGCTCAATTTTGAAAACTCGGTTGTATTCTAACGTTTGCTCTTAAAATCTCATTCTCAAGCATTCTAATATCTTCATAATTTGATATTGGGATAGCTTTTGAATTCTTTCAAAATCGTGCGTAAAATCAAGTGTTTTGAACTACAAGTGACCTGAATTCTCTTGTAACCTGAGATATGTAGGAAATCCAACACCAGGGTCCGACCATAATTTCTCAAAGTCTGTACCAAGAGCTTTTCAGAAGATGCAGATATGGTTGGCTAAAAAATGGATTAGTCAAGTTTCTTTGTCCACGATCTCTTTTATCGATCATATCCAAAGAAAGGGAGAGTTGTTGACATCCAATTTTTATCCTTCACAGTATAAAATAATCATCGAGCTTTTAATTTTAACAATTTGAAATAATTAGCTTTCGAAACTGCAAAAAAATACTTTCTCAAAATAAATTTCATTTTTATTTTAGGAGTTATTATTTTCTAATTAATTCAATTATTTTGGATTGTTAATATCAAAAGCTCTTTAATTAATTTATATTAATTCATCGTATAGTCAAATTAGCCAATCAAATTCAATTTAATTACTTTTAATTAGCTAAAATTGCAATGAAATTGGTCAATTTTTAAAATCAAATCCCCCTGCCTTTGAACGTATTTTCAGCTCCGTTTTATTTCTTTTTTTAGATCAATTTTGGCTCAAATCGAATACCAACCCCGCCCAATTTCTTATTTCAGCCAACTTATATACGTATACATACATACACTACACATATACATACATACATACATACATATATATATATATATATATATACCACGCGCCCCAACCGCTTTTCTTTTTCCTCTTTCTTCTTTACCTTCGCGTACACCTACTCTCCCCTCTCCCTTCTTCTTCATGAACCAAACGACCCACATACGCCAATCTCATCCAACATTCACCTCCTCCAAATTCATACAAACGTGTCGCCCTTTCCCTCACCTCCGTACGGATTCGTTGAGGAAGAATCTCTACGTGTCTCAATTGTAGGTTCTTTTTCGCGAATCAATGGTGGAAATTCGGAATACGTTGAAGTTTTGGGAACAAATCGAGATTCCTCTTATCCCATCTTAGGATTTGAATTTTGAAAAACCCTAAATTATGCCCCCAATTTCCCATTTTACCCATCTAATTTCTCTCCCATTTTGCCCTAATTTGGGGCTATATATATCCCCTTTTCCCCTCACTGATGGGGAGCCATTTTTCGGTCATCTCATAAACCCTAAAAATCTCACAACTGCCCTAAAAAATAGTACATTGAGAAAGTTCTGGTTTCTCTGTAGTGTTCGTTTTATTTTAAGTAAGCTCGTCAATTCGAAGGATTCAGAACCCAAACGTCAAGGTTTCAGGGTCGAGGGAGTCGTGTGCATATCTTGTTGTGGTGAAGAGCTCTCCTTCAGATTCGTCTCAGTTCGTCTTGCCATTGCTTGCTTCAAGAGCTAAACTTTTGAGATGGCTTAAGGTTTTTTCGTTGAAATAACTTTGAATATGAGGATCATGTTGAGGGTGTTCTGAATTAGGTGTCGATATGTATTATGTTTTGGTTGAATTCAAGCTTTTCTAGTTAGATAAGCTTTCAAACGATCATTGTTTTTTATGGTTGGTTTTGGTCGTTTGCCTCTCCGTTTCTGATTTACATCGATAGTTTGAGTGTATTCACATCTCTTTTCTTAGATTTTTGCCTCATTTTATCAAATGTATACTGTCATTGTGTGTTGAATATATTCTGGGAAATTGAACGACTTATATTACTGGGTCTGAGTGAGTCAGTGGTTATTCTGTTATGTGTCCATCCGAGTCTCTCTCTTAGTTGTTATATGTTCCTCATTTACTGCTAGCTTATCAAGAATCACAACAAGTGTTAAAGTGACTTTTGCTTTTCAAAAACATGTTGTACTGTTCAAATTTAGCCTTTTAATTCGTCTTGATGATGGTTCTGTTTTCTTAAGACGCTGGCTCTTTGCTTTTCTATGAATATAATCTGCCTCTTATGCTATTGAGGTCGTTTTATTTTTACTTCGACTTAGTTCTTCTCAGAATCTGAATGTTTTGGTCATGAATAACATGTATATGCCTTCATTACATCAGAAGTTTGTTTAGAAATGCATAAAGTGTGGTTGTGTTCCCTGTCTATATTTTTTTGGTTTCGAAATCCTTGTGTTGTTCGATCGATAGTGTTGTGACACCTTAAATGGCTATAAGTTTTACTTCAGCTTCTCTCTTGCCTGTTAGAATACTTCTATTCTGTCTATTTGGCTTCTTTCAATGTCTTAAGATGGTCAAAATGATTTAGCTTGGTGAGTCAATGGTTGGTTTGTTTTATTTTTGCAATTGTATAGTGGACATTTATTTAATTTCAGCCAGTAGAAAAGATTGATTTAGTGGTTTGCCTTGCCTACCCCATACAGTGGCTTAGTTCCTAGATTATCATCTCCTTTATTACGTTTTAGTTTAATTTGTCTCCTTCCTACTATTTGGAATTCTTTTCTTGTTTCGATTAACACTAGGCATATCAGTTTGTATGTGTGTTGTTTGTCTACTATTAATGCTTGATAAATATTTTGGGATTGAGATAATGCTTCTAATAATAATTCTGGATGAGTGTTGAAACTATTTTTTTTAAGGTTTCTAATCTTTACTCCCTCTTTGTTTCATGTCTCTTGTTGTTTTGCATTTCGTTGGGCAACGGACGCCCAACTTCCCTCTCGAGTCAGCCTCTTGGTCTAGAAAAGGAAGCTGCTACAGGCCTCTTGGAAGCTGATATATAGGATTGTGGAAGCTGAAATCAGTGTATATACACCTGATATACACCCATGTGTATACAGGCTACAAGGGCAAAAAGAACCCATTTTGGGCGGTAGCAGCTGAGCAGGAAAAATGGGCTTAGCAGGCCCAACTTTTGTAGAAAATAGGACAGCTGAAAATTGGGTCTGTCAAGCCCAATTTTTACTCTTTCTTATATTATATATCTATTATATTTATTTGTTGTTGTTTAACTTTAACGCTAACATTATCTATTTGTATTAGGTATTTGTTTAATTTAATTAATTTTCTCAATATGTCTACTATTTATGTTAATTGTGTTTTAATGATTATTAGTCAATCCTTTCAAATTTAGTCAACTTCTTTCGAAATTAGTCAATCCTTTCAAATTTAGTCAACTTTTTTCAAAATTAGCAAATTCTTTCAAATTTAGTCAATTTCTTTCAAAGTATTAGTCAAATTCTTTCAAATTTAGTCAAATTTTTCAAACTTAGTCAATTTCTTTCAAAGTTAGTTAATTTTTCAAACTTATTCAACTTTTTCAAAGTTAGTCAATTTTTCAAACCTAGTCAAATCTTTCAAAATTAGTCAAACTTTCTAATCATTGGTCAACGGCAAGTTAGCAGTCATTTTGAGTGATTAATTTTTTTTTTTTCAAAATGGAAATTGAACTCTTACCAGACTCTTGGAAATTTTAAAACTTTTTTGTTAGGTTTTAAAATTTAAATTAGGTTTCTTAATTTTTCTTAAAATTAAGTGGCGATTCTGTCTAATTTTGAGAATTTGATTTATAATTAAACTAATTAAATATTAAATCATGTTTTTAAAAACCAAAAATCAATTTTTTTTCAAATTAACAGATTCATTGAAGGCTTAGTATACATTCGTTGGTCTAAAATATTACTTGCAGCTATGCACGTTTCTAAGTTCTATAAACTTGAATGGTCTTTAAGCTACGAGAATAATTCTAATTCAAACCTCAGAGTCAAAATAAAAAGACTCCACAAGAAAACTCAATTCATCAATTGAGTTGAGTTGTGTTTTTTGTGGTGAGTTGTGTTTTTTGTTGGAGAGATGCATCATTAGCTATTGATTAATATATTAATATCATTTAATGTAGAATCTAAAATAATAAGTTTAAAGATTTTATTACATTTCAGTTACAACTGAAAAAGATTACTTTTAAAAAGCCACAATTTTTCCCTATGAAGGCTGAGTTAAATTTCTTGTAGATTTTGCATTGACTAGTTTGTTTAGTTTTAATTATAAGGGGATTATGTAATTTATTTTTAAATAAATCCAATTATATATATATATATATATATAATTATAAATTATTGCTTTCACATGTTATATATCTATATATATTTATATCTTTTTACTAGGAATAGGATACCTAAGCCATCGAAGAGCAGAGTTCAAGAGTTTGTAATTGATGACCAATCGAGGGACTCCTCGTTCAATCTCAGAATTTTTGTTGACATAGAAGGCGGCACAACTCCAAGGGGATTTGCCTGGAGAGATAATTTGTTTTTTAGAAGATCATATATATATATATATATTATAAACTATTGGTTTCATATAATAACGCACGTGTTGCATGTGTATGCCTACTCCTGAAACTCATATAATTGTGAGATAGTATTCATAATAATGTTTAACTCGACATTTGTTCTCTGGTTACTTTTAAAAAGCCTTTTTTTTTTCCTATGTAGGATGATTTAAATTTCTTGTAGATTTTGCATTGGCTAGTTTATTTAGTTTTAGTTATGAAGAGATTATATAATCCATTTTAAAATAAATATAATTGTATATATATTTATAAATCATTGCCTTCACATATTATCTATTATCTATATTAAAAGTGTGAAGGTCGTTAATAATGTTGATTGAATTTTTTGTTTTTCATTAAAAGACTAAACTTTAGACAAAATCATCTTTTCACAATTATTTTTAATTATTAAATTATTGTTTTAATAATATTTAATATTAAACAAGGAGAAAATAATTTAATAGAAGTACGTAATCTAGATTAAAACAAGAATTAATTATAATAATTTAATAAGAAAAAATAAGAACGGTTGCGCAGGCTAATAGTTTCAAAGAATAAGTAGCAAACTTTTTATACCAAAACTCCTAATGTTTAGGATTTATTTGTAAATAAGGAAAAAATAATTTAATAGGAAAAAAATTACAAAATAAGAACGGTTAGTAGTCTAATAGTTTCAAAGAGTAAGTAGGAAACTTTTTATACCAAAAATCCTAATATTTAGGATTTATTTGTAAATAAGGAAAACATAATTTAATAGGAAAAAAATTAAGTACGTAATAGATTAAAACAAGGGAAAAGATTAATTCGAATTCCTTTTGGTTTATGATTTTTGTACTTCTATAAAATGAGTTCTAAGTTTAAAATTTTTATTCATAAGTTTTTCTTCTTCATCACTCTTGCGGTTTCGTTCAAGCTTTCATTTAATTTTCACGTTTCTTTCTCTAACCATTTATCTTTTAGTTGATATGCCAACTTAGGTTGGTTAATTCAAATTAGCTTGCGTCCTTAATTAAGTTAGTTTAACTTAATATTGTTCTTACGCGATTTAAATTTTTAGTTATTTTTATAATTAACTAGCATGCTTATGTTAGCACAAGTTTCATCCATTCAACTAAGGTACATCTCAGGTAAAGTTATATCCACAACTCATAAAATTACTTTTATTATAAAATTATATGTTGTTCCTACTATAATTTTCTTGAGAATTTATTTTAGATAACATATTGCAATGGCTTCTGAAAAAGGACTTGGTTAGTGAAGTTGTACCACTTAACACCTTAAAAAGATATGAAGGTACAAAAGAGTACAAAAACGGAACAAATGAAGGTACTCGAAGGACTATCACATTAGTTGATTAAGAGGTAATAATCTTCTTATTCTTATTTTTTTATTTTATATATATTTTTCCATATTGCATGTATATATTTTAAGGATTAACAATTAATTTTTTTACAGGGTACCAAAGTTAATGCTATACTTTTCAATGAACATGTTCTAAAGCGAAAAGTTTTTGAGAGCAAGGCAATATTTGTTACATCATAAACGGACGCATTAATGGTTCTAATCCTAATTTTTTATCGGTAAATAAGGAGATTGAGGTTGGATTCATCAACAACACTATAGTTCAACAATGCAATAGCCCCTTTTCTACAGTTACTTTTTCAAACAATTTCATTTTATTCGAAGATGAAACATTATGTATCGATGGAACAAATTTCGGTAATTTATTTAACTTTCATTGACTAACTTAACATTGCATATAAATATATTATTTTACTCTTATTTACTTTACAATTTTGTATGTGATTACATACTTAATCATCTTTATAGATATACTTGGAATCTTCGCGAGTTCAAAGATCTTCACAGGAGGAAAAACAAAATGAAGAGAAATGGTACTTATGAACAATAAGTAAGTTGAACTTAATAATTTTACATAATTACCTTTGGTGTTTTTTTAAAAAAAAAATCCTAAAAGTTGATAATAATCGTTGTTTTAAAAAGAATCTTCTTTTATATATTTCGAAATTTGCTCTTACGTGTTTCTTACCAAATTCAGATGCGATCGAAAAATAATAACTTTATGGGACGAATCATCAGAAATAGATGATCAATTGCTACAAAAGTTCATTATTGAAAGTTCTATTATAGCATTTTGTGATGTTAAAAGTACACGATATCAAAATATTATATTAGTTGTTGTATTTATAATATATCCTATATCATTTTAATGCCCTAACTTTCTTTAATTTTTTTGTAGGAAATTTTGGAATATCTTTTACATCTATCAGTAATATGTGAATAAACCCCACTATTGAAAATGCAAAAGCTCTCCAAAAATGATAATATTGAATTATATTTTACTATTTAATTCTCAAATTAATAAATTTTATTAAAATATAGTTAATATATTTTACTCACTACATAATATGCAGGTCC
>DF367139.1:0-18225 GCA_000787875.1 Solanum virginianum | reverse complement strand
GTCAGTGCTGACAAAAGTCCAATCTCTAGTATGACTATTGTTTTGGAAAAACTAAGCCCATACTCTTTGAAGCAAACTATTTATATCAATATACCCTTTACATTTATGCCCTCCTAATTAATAATAATTAATACCCCCCGGCTACCCATATGAATCGATACGATATCACTATACTAATGGAGTATTACAGAAGATTAAGCTCAGTCATATATGATATTGATATGGTATAATATATCAACGAAGTATGATAAAGAATACATTTTCTACTAATTAGAATTTAATAAATAATCTCTTGATTGTCTTTTTATTTATTTCTTAAAAAAGGAGCTCAGTCATATATGATACTGATATAATATCAATATACCGATAGAGTATCACAAAGGATTAAACTTATCTTTATATAATATCGATATGATATCAATATATCGATAAAACATCATAACATAGGGCCTGGTCATGCGAACAAGGGAATGGCATTGGGGTAAATATTGGAGCCTAAGATCTAACTCGGGTAATATATTAGGGTAGGTCTAATTTGAGTAAATACTTTATCTAATAAGTCTAATTTATATAACTTTTTCTATTATTTTTATAAGAAAAACTTATACTAAATATATTATATTTAAATGTAACGAGGAAAAATGATATCTTAATTCATGGGATGATTTTGAATGACCACAAAGTCTGGTTTTAAATAAGTTTGTTTATGTTGTTAACGTTCCAGGAAACAGCCTTTCTACTTCTATGAGGTAGTGGTAAGGTCTGCGTATATTTTAACCTCCCCAGACCCCACTTATGGGATTACACTGGGTATGTTGTTGTTGTTGTTGTTGTCTATGTTGTTAACAGTTAAGCTAAAAGAAGTAAGGATTGTTTGGTACGCGGAAATATATAAAAATTAAGTCTGCATAAAATTTATATTATATTTAATTAAGACTATAATTTTTTCCTGAAATAAATTTTGTTTCAAATGTCATCAGAAAATATCTGATTTTATTCCCTCCAATTTAAAATTAATTTATCTTATCTTTCGAATAAAATAAATTAACTTAAAAATTATAACTGGAATAGTATAATTTAGTTTCTCTCTGTTTCATATTAAGTTAATTATTAGAAAATTTTTATATTTTAAAATAAATAAATTGTTCATTTTTCAAGAAATGTTAGAATTTTTTTCAATTTTATCTTTTATTAATTAAATTTTTATGATTAAATTTTGTATAAAAAATAAATAATATATTAAATGAATATACAGAGTTTGAAAAAGGATAAGATGAAAAAATATAATTAAATATTTCTTTTTCTTATGAAGAGGGAATAAATTAGTTATCTCACGCGATGTTGACAAAATGTGGAATTTGAGACCTTGGGTGTGAAGCTTGCTCTCCAATGGTGTCCTTGTAAGCAATCAATGCCATAACTTGTAAGTTTATCTTGTTCATTTAATGAGTTCTAATGGTTAGATCTTGTGTTCCAGGTACAACACTGGACTGGAATTGGCAAATCTATTGCTAGGATCAGACCTATTGACTCAGTCATGGGATGCAATTTCGAACCTTCAAAAACAGAATCTCTCTCTTTTGGAAGACCCATCACTTCCTTTTACTGTTAAATACCAAGTTTATGAAAACCCTTCTATTATCGCTTTTGTATGTTCTCCCAATTGTGCTCTCAATCATTTGCAGCAAGAGTTTAGAGAGATGATTTCTTCGGATGAAATCACGTCCTTTGACTTTCTTTGCAACAAAAGTAATGCTAGTTCCATCGCCCTTCATAAAGCTGCTTTTGCCCTTTTTGCTTCTCTTGAGAATCAACTCTCTCTTCTCAAACAGCAGGTACAGTGCCTTAAAATTGTTGAATTTCCCCACTTTTTAATAGTTACATTGAGCATTAGCATATTAGTGTTCCCGAAATGACAAAATTGTTTGTTAACTTGAGTCAAATATCCTTAACTTTTGAGTTGTAATCTTGGTGTTGATCATTTATTAAGGTATCTTATGATTTTGTAAGGGAAAGGGTCTTTTGGTAGGGAATGGGATAAATAAAGTTATCCTATCAGATTAGTTATTTCACCATATATGTGGGATAACTCATTCCATCACTGTTGTATAAACGGTGGCATAATCCCTCTGACCAACTGATTGATAAAATAATCCTGCATTTTATCCCGGTATTATTGTTATATCTTATCCCTCGTACCAAACGACTTCCCCATCGTATTGTGAATTAGATAGGAAATGTCCGAAAAGTTATCTCAGTGATTCCATTTGTGAATAAGGTTGAGACTATAGTTCAGGATCACTTTTTGAGTTCAAGAATTATACCTATGTTCTTTAATTAGTTGGAATACGAAATGAGTAATGAAATACACAACCAAGAAATGATAGTCGGGGATGACCAGGGCAGGAAGCATGGAATCTGGACAAGGTCGCAATAGTCCATAAGCATGGGGACTCTGGTTGCTGCAGGATTGCTCAGAGGCATAAAGATCCAGTTCCAATAAAGATCCTGTTCCCTTATTTAGCAGGAGGACGATTAATAGTTGTAACCAAGCACCAGATTAATGGAAAATGATTGTTTTCCAGCTTATGATGCACAAATAAAGCATAAAACTATCAGCTGGATTATCTCTTATATGTGGAACTGATTTTGGCGCTGTGCTTTTGTCTGCTTTGATGCAGTTCACCAGCAACCAACCTCTAATTGTAACTGGACATTCTCTGGGAGGATCAGTTGCATCTCTTTTCACCTTGTGGCTGCTTGATAATCTTCCCATAAATGGTGTACAGCATACCGTCTGCATTACTTTTGGGTCTCCACTTCTTGGTAACAATGGCTTTCAAAAAGCCATATCAGAGCATCCTACATGGAGGTCGTGCTTCCTGCATGTGGTCTCGGATAAAGATCCAGTTCCAAGATTTCTCATCTCAGACCATAATGCCTCTGATGCTACCTTGACTACTCCAGCCTATTACATGCCGTTTGGTACCTATCTCTTCGGCTCAGAATCAGGTTTCTCTTGCTTCGAGGAACCACAATCGATTCTGGAGTTGTTGATGATAATGAACTCAAGATGTGCTGAAAGTGAAAATCTAAATAATTGCTCTCAGGTTATTGATTATGGACATATCATGGAACAGCTAAAGAGCAAAACCATTTGTAGGGGAACCTCAGAGCTGCCTGACTCAATAAGTAATCCACTTCAAGCAGGTACCTATCTACTGCTAGAAGCAACTGGAGTTGGAAAGTTACAGGTAAATACACTTCCTTGCTACTCGACCAAATTACCTATAACTTCCTTGCTACTTGATCAAATTGTGATGTTCCCACTTTGACGGTTAATCTACTGAAACACAACAAGAATTTTGATGAAAGATAAAACTTGAGTCATCCAGGTGCATATACAAGTTGTATAGTAAGAACTTATGTTGAAGCATTGAATAACGCACGAGGCTATGTTTGTTGATGCATATACAAGTTATATAGTAAGATCTTACGTTGAAGCATTGAAGAATGCACGAGGCTATGTTTGTTGGTGGGATAGGAAAGTGTAGAACATGAAATAACTTGAAAATTCTTGGTTGAATGGGCTATAACACGTCATACTGCAGAATACTTCTTTCTTTTTCTCTTAATGTTCTTTTTTTCTTTCTGTTAGCAAATTTCAGATATTTGCCTGTTAACTGCAACAGGAAAATGTGAACCTGAGCTATCTTGCAATGAATATTGCAAAAAGAGCAGAGGTTCAGGCCAAACACAAGCAGAAGGATTTTGATCCCTCCAAAATAAGTATAACTAAGAAGTCCTTGTCCTACCTTGAATGGTACATGAAAAACTCTTTGGAAGAGGCAGGGTATTATGATAAATATAAAACCAGACGTTCCAGAAGCAGAGACGAGATTGAAAGCACAGAAAACCTAATCAAGCATCACAGAACTCTGAAGCTCTTCTGGAAAAAAACAGTAAGTGAAGTGGAAAATTTGCCCTGGAAGGAGAGGAGAATTCGCCGAAAACGTTTGCTTTATGCTGTAACAAACTATCGAAGGATTGTTGAACCACTCGACATAGCTGAGTATTATGGTAGGGGAAAGAAAGATTATGTAAATCATGGAAGATCTGAACACTATAAAGTAATGGAGAAATGGTTAGCTGGTGAAGATATGTTTTTTACATACCAGAGAAGCCAAGCCCCTTCTCTTGCAGTTGATTCTTGCTTCTGGGCTTATGTTGAGGAAGCTTTGATCTCTTGTGAAGTGTTGAAGGATGGACAAGGTAGTAGCCCACAAGACCAAGAATCAGCTAGAGAAAACCTGATCAAATTTGAGCAATATGTAATGGACATGATTAACAACTTCTTGGTGTCACCTGAGATTTTCTTGTCTCAAAGCAGCTTCATGCTGTGGTGGAGGGAATATTCCAGAGCTGTAGGAAATTCATATACCTCACCCTTGACTAATTTTATGAATGATGGCTTTCGTAGATATGCTTAGCAAATTATATCTGTATACGAGAATATAATTGATAACTTGCATGCCAACTTAAAACTACTTTTCCATTAATGTAACTTTATAATTTGAGTTGCCAAGCATGATTAATTGCACAATACAGTAAAATTATGGGGGGATTTGTTTTTTCTTCCTTTTGGTTATAGATTGATTTGAGCCAATAGCCTTCGAGGTGGCCCAGTCGGTTGGGCATGGGACTTTTATGTTGAAGGTCTCAAGTTCGAAACTTCTTTCTAGCGAAAGCAAGGGATTTGCCTAAAGGGTTGAGCTCGTTAGACGGGGCTTGCCTAGTGCGAGTTACCTCTCCTATGGTTTGTGAGCTATTGCATACGAATGATGGTTTATCCTATGCGAACCTTTTCTTATGGGTTTTTATCTGCAGTGTCCCCATTTTAACCCATAATAGACAATCAATCATCCAACTATTAGATGGGTCTCTTTTTATACACCAAAACTAACACTCGCCATTAAATGCTACGTTTTGAACAAGATTTACCTACTAAAGAATGTTTTTTAAGTACTTGACAAGCATTTTGGAGCTCATCTAAGAATTCTATGTCAGTGAGGAACAAATAAATAGGCCTGAAATTACAATCTACGTACTTTAATAGTTAATATTAACGTCTTAAAGAAATTCTCATTCAAATACACAGTGGCCAGTATACCAATTGGAGTGGTAGTAATTCTATTCTTAAAAGAGGTTTCAAGTTCAAGCTCAAGCTCAGAATTGAGTGGCATTTGATAGGGAACATTTTATCCCCAAAGTTGGACTTTCCAAAGCAAATCCAGATTAGTTAAGCCACAGAGCAGGTACAGGACACTTGGACATTCAGTGGGAAATCTATAAGAAAAAGAGGCAGCAGAATGTATGCAAATTTTACGAAGAGGTGAAATGAAGCCCAAAATTGAGAATGAGAGGTAATTCTATAAATGGTCAAAGGCTGTTAGATGGTACTGCATTTTAACTTATGCTGCCTATTTTCATAGAAAATAATGTACAGAATCACAATTCCACTGCTTTTAAGTTTGAAATTTTTACAGAATTGACTTTTGAGTCGAGTATCAGGACCCCTGTATTTGTCGCAGCCTGGAAATTGTTAGATCTGCACCACCAAATCCATCCATTATTGCTTTAGCTCCAGGAAACTCAGCTCTGGCCGTAGAACTTTCACACATCAACAAAAAGGATATCATTATTCGAAACAGATAGCCATCAATGTTTAGGCTAATAACATATTTAATAACGTATTAGAAAGCAAATTATCAGAAAGTAAATTAGCTAAAAAGTAATTTGGCAGGATGAATGTGGTACTAGTCTTATCGTGGAATCAAGTGACACATTCTCACCCACATATAACATAGGATTATATTAATTTGGCAAAGGTTACAGCTAATTGATTGATATGTGCCTATTTTTAAAAGACAAAAAGTATTTTTATTGCATTCAAGATTTGGTATTTAAGGTTTTGAAAAATCAACCTGCTCCGAACCACAACGCAAGGCATGCCAATTCGCTCTGCTCCAGCAACCCCAGATAGACTTCCGGAAACAAGCACACAATTATCCACAGGTACATTGGCATATTCTGCTCCAGCCCTCAGTGCAGCCACAACATTCTGCAATCTATACCAGAAGAAAATAAAGTATCAGATTTGACCATGTTTAGATAGTTGACCCGCAGACCTACTGCATGCCAAATTGCACTATGTACTCGATACAAATATGCATGAATTTCAGATAGTCCCTAAATCAAAGCTTCAAAGGTGAGCTATATGATCCAGTATGTCGCATGGATTCTTACTGCTCCTTTGACATACTGCTGTCCAGCATGCACGATATGGCTATATGGCTATTTCACAACATATTCTTCAAGATACACTGAACATTCAAGGTCACTGTATGAATTCATTATAGTATCTGGTATTTGCACCCAATTCTGTGTAGCACCAATGATATTGATTTGGCAGTTGTTCCTAAGATTCAAACATCTCTGTAACAAATAGAAAAGTCGCCTACTAGTTTGATCAATGTGATTTCAAGAACCAAGGAATCCATTCAGACATAGCCATGCCAAATAAGTGTAATGAGTGAAGGATTTTGCATGGATCCTTCAAAATTCACAGTAAAAACTTGCATAAAATTGATCTTACTTCTACCAAATAAAAACCTTCAGCCAATAGTTTATATCTTTGTGCATGTATCATGGTATGAAATAGTACAAATGAGATCAATAAGAAGCTAATGAATTTTATTGGAGTTGATACTTCATCACACACTTAACCTTGTAATTATGTAGTGCTTAGTTAGTTAATTACATTGATTAGTTAGTTAACTAGTTTGTTAGTTAGTTAGCAATTCAGTTACAAGTCAGTTAGCTTTGACAGCTGGCAATCCCAGTTGGCTCACTTGTATAAAATGCAGTCCTTGTACTTCAGTTGTAATCAATCAAAGCAATCACAAATTTCCCAAATTCCTTTCTCTCTCAATATTCATCATGTTTACCATGTTCCACCATAAACGGAGAAGTAATTTCTTTTCGGAGCAGAGTTTGTCTTCCTTTCTTTTTTTGGGCAAGTCCCATTGGACCATTATTATTTCACAGAAAAAAATTCATTTTTCCCTTGGGCATATCTCGAAGTAACACTACATACATGTAATCTCCAGCTTCAATGCATTTGGGAAACAACATATTAGCGGCCCCCCCACCCACCGCCCATCAATCATCTCAATTCTAGTTAATTGTTGATAAGATCCCCAACCATGTCAGGATTGAAGTGTGGTTGATTATTGCTTTTGACAAGTTTAATCAAGCATCTTCATCCAGGTAATATAATGTTGTGGTGTAAAACTGAAGATAAACCATCAAACAACAAAAAAATAAAACAACGAAGAGAATGATAGAACTAACCCTTCACTTGAAGTAGTATTAATGTCGACAGTCAACTTTAATATGGAAGCAACCTCCTTAGCAATTCTTTGCTCCTCAGCGGAAACTGGGTCAAAATAATATAGACGAGGTGTACAGTTTCTTATGTTGAAATATGGTACAAAGAGAGGCAACCAGCTTGTGCCATAAAAAATTAGCTGATTGTGCAACGAAATTGAACCAGATTGTCTGAGGCAATTTACCTGCTTTTCTTGCTTCTTTAGCCAGTTGCTCACCTAGGTCAGATGTCACCGCTTCACCAAATACCAGTTGGCCATAGGAACTTCCTTTTACCTCCTCAAGTCCGATTATTTTTATCTTTCCTATTTTATCATTTCCAAGCTTCTCAATGATAGATCTGCAGTGAATCAAACTGGTTACTTTTCCATTGATTGACAGAAAATGCAGTCAGAAATCTTTCACATCAATGGTGCACACCGTTAAGTATATAATCTAGATCCTAGAACCAGATTTTTTTAAAATAACAGTGGTGTTCGGGCCATTTTGTGCACACCTGGCAGCCTACTACCCACCCCCACCCCCGCACAGAATAAGTACAAGCTAACTTTGTCCACCAAGGTATAGGTAGATAGAAAAACCACCTAGTGTGTTTTGTCTCCTTTTAGTCTCCCATCATTTTCACCCACTTCATTAACAAGTATGGCATACCCTTGGGTACTTAAAAAAATGACAATCTAACACTGAGATTCCCAAATTCAACAGTTACAAGTTTTCGGCATCAGCAATTTCAGGCTTTAGATGTTAGACTAACTTATTATTCAGTTTCATTCAACCATACCTCACCCTAAAGCTATATAAAAGAATAAAATGTTCGAGGAAAAAAAATCTTATAAAGTCACATTTGAAATGCAAAGAATTGAAATTAGCAGTAAACCTGACTTGTTTTTCCCCACTTTTACAGTAGGCTGTTAGCATCACTACCGGGACACCTTCTTCACTTGCTTCATCAATAAACCTACAAATTTCATAGTAGAATTTATTAAGAGAAATATGGCAAAACTAAGGAAGATCAATCAACTAAATTAATAAATACAAAACCACATAATCAAACCAACTGTACACTGGTAAACGAGATGCTAAAGAATTAGCCTGACATGCTAAATACTCTAACCTGCAACCTCCTTCTCAGGAAAAGTATAAGAATTATCTTTTTCTTTTTTAATGACAAGGGGAACCCACAACCGCTACCTTTTGGGTGCACACAGGGTGAACTCCCGCTTCTATGCAATAGCTCAAAGAATTATCATTGAAAAGTGAACTTTAACGCATTTGAAAATGTTGAACTAAATCTATGGATCAGCGATGTAATAATCTGCACAACACGTCAAAATTTAGATGCTTAAACCATTGAGCTTAACAATGTTATATGGGAGTGAATGTTGGGATACCAAAATCCAATACATCCACAAGATGAGTGACATAGAGATGCGAATGCTAGATGCATATTTGGTCATACAAGGTTAAATAAGATTAGAAATGAGAATAATGTATAGTAGAAAATTATTTAACTTATGAGTGACATAGAGATGCGAATGCTAGAACAATGTTTATTAGGTTTTTTTGTTATATTTATATAACTTAAAATTATATCAAGGAAGCCAAATTTCTTTTTGGAAAGCAAGTCTTCATAGTTCTCGAATCGAGTAATATCATTCTAATTTCTATTATTATTAATATTGTGTCTTATATTTCTTATTTTTTTTATTTGATATAGTTGATAGTGTTCAACAGAGTTATTAGAATTTTAATATGTCAACTAGGAAATATGAATCCGGTCATTCAAAACTTAAAAAGAAAAAGAAATATAAATCAAAAAGGTGCTCTTGATAAATTTTTGAAAAATAATATCACAACTAAATCAAAAGATGTAGGAGAATGCTCCTTAGATGCACAAGTCACTAACTTAGTTGAAGTTGAGTTAAGTATGATATAATCCAAATAGAAAAAGAAGGGGAGGATATTAGTGAAAAATCGAGTATAGATTCTCAAGAAAATCAAGAACTTATAAATGATTATAAATGATTTAAATAATTATACTCTAAAAATATATATGATCCTAGTCAATAGAATAATGTTAGGGACCAATTAAAATTATCGACACATGTTTTTCATAAGATAAATTTTCACGATAATTTTCTACTATACATTATTTTCAAACATTGGCAAATGGAGAAAAGCACGAAAGAAGATGGTTAGTTTATTCCAAAGATTTGAATAAAGTATTTTGTTTTTGTTGTAAGTTGTTTAATACGACTTTTAATGTTAAAAATAATAAATTAGTTAAAGAAGGTAGTAGAAATTGGAAAAATCTTAGTACCAAGCTTATATCTCATGAAACAACTAACCAGCATATTATTAATATGAGTTCATGGATTGATTTAGAATTTAGATTGCGTAACAATAAAACAATTGATGAAAATGCTCAAGACCAAATTAATAGAGATAGAGAACATTGGAAATATGTATTGTCAAGAATTATTTCGGTCAGAAAAACTCTTGGAAAAAATAATTTGGCATTTAGAGGAAAAAATGAAAAAAATCTATCAAGAGAATAATGGAAACTTTTTAAGTCTTATTGAAATAATTGTTTAATCTAATCATGCAAGAACATATTCAACGAATTAAACATGACAAAATTCATAATCATTACTTTGGACATAATATACAAAATGAATTAAAAATAAATTTATTGGCAAGTCAAATTAAGAATAAAATTATTGAAAAAGTTATAAAAGCAAAATACTTTTATATCATACTTGATTCCACGTCGGATACAAGTCATCAAGAGCAAATGTCCTTTGTAATACGGAGTATAGATATTTTAGTAACTCCAATAAAAATAACCGAATATTTTTTAGAGTTCTTAAAAAGTAGATGATACCAGTGGAAAATGCATTTTTGAAGTTATTTTAGATGAAATAAAATGTATTGGACTTGATATTGATAATTTAAGAGGACAACGATATGATAACGGATCTAATATGAAAGGAAAACATCAAGGAGTGCAAAAAAGACTTCTCGATATAAATCCTAGATCATTTTATACACCATGTGGTTTCATAATCTAAATTTGGTACTTTGTGATATGGCTAATTCTTGTACAAAAGCTATATCATTTTTTGGAGTGGTACAACGTTAAAATTTGAAGCCAAGTTTAGGGTCCAATTTATGTATTATGCCTTTTTTTTTAAAATTAAATTTAAAGCGTCTCATTTAATTTTGGCCTTAGGCCACCAACGAGTTTGAGCCGCCCCTGTTGAGATGGTATGGTCATGTCCAGTGTCGACCGGCAGATGCACCAGTCTGCAGATGTTAGATTGTGGTGGATGAAGGTGTTACAGAAATGAGGTAGACCTAAAATCACTTATACAAAGGTTGCTCGAAGGATCTACAGTATCTTGGAATCCATGCAGACTTGGCAAAAAATCAGGCACAATGAAAGAAAATTATGTAATTAGTGGAGAATATGGTTCGGCATGTTGGTACTTTTACTCTAGATCCTATGCTTTTTAGAAGCTGGATTTATATGCCACTAGAAAATATAAGGAACTTCAGGTAATTATTATTATTATTTTTTTTTTTGCTTTGTATTATTTTTAAGTGGAGTAATATAGTCAATGACGATTCATATAGCTGATCACAACTTGTTTGGATTGAGGTAGTTCTTGTTGTAAGTCATTGAGCTTAGCACACAAACTAAACACTCAAAAGTGTCGAGGATCTGAAGACTGTTACATGGAAAGAGTCGGAATATCTAAACTACAAGTGGGTCTCAGAACTGCTGGGTGTGGAAAAATATAGTTCGATGAAACTGACAAGGAATCATTACTTCTAGACATAAAGCACAAAAGTTGTAGATTTCGTCTGTTGAGTTTGTCCCCAAATTTCTATTACTTCATGACATAGATGATCATTTGCAGAGAAAACTAGATACATGTAACACATGAACAAATGACTCGAAGCAAGAAAAACTACTTACTCTTCAACACCAGGTCTTAAAGGTAAGGTTTTTGACATGACAAGTTCATCCAATGCAATTTTCTGCAAGCAATGAACCCATTATTCAGATTATTACTTCAACCAAGATCATGTAAGCAATTTTATCTTTAGTTAGAAGAAGAATGTGAAACCATTCCAAAACAAGTCCAAATAAAGTACTCCCTCTATCCTAAAAGAATTGTCTTGATTCGGAATACAAGGGTCAAGCTAACTAATGTTCTGTGTGTATTCGGACATAAAATCTTCAATTTTCTTGAAATATGTAAATTTAGAAATTGCATAAATAAACTATTAAGTCACAATAGTTAACAATTCAAAATATTCAGAAAGTATTTGAAAAAACTATAATAAAAAAAATATCATGACACTGTCTAAATAGTAACTAAGACAATCTTTTGGGGACAGAGGGAGCATAAGGAACAGGAAAACAACAATTATCACACTGGATATGACAGTAACTACAAGTACAACAAAACATAATAGCAAATTGATTTTAGTAAAAGCTTAACTATTAAACCCGTAAAAACGAAAACAAGAAAAAGGCGCTGGAAACAAGAACTATGAGATTGGATATAAAAGCTTAAATATTAAATCCGTAAAAACGAAAACAAGGCGCTGGAAACAAGAACTATGAGATTGGATATAACAGTCCAAACGTGTACTTGAATACAGAATTGCAATTTGATTTTAGTCAATGGACTAGAGCTAAGCATGTCACCAGCTCTATGAGATCACGTTATCAGGAATTTTATTTTGAGTTCTTACATCAGCTTGAAGATCTATGTTAGCCATTAACAGCTGGACACGTGGGGGCAGGACTATGTTCTGCAGATAGCATATTGGCAGCCATAGAAGGTTTTACTGCTAATATTTACTATATACCTAGCAAAGTGCAAGAAATTTTATCACCAAATGTTTGACCTATTAAGCTTTACATTGATTACATACCTTCTCTCGCAGAACACTTTTCATAAATGTCTTCTTCTCACTCGTGGGTAATGATGTGGGCCAACCAATCTGAATAACAAACAAGTTTATTCAAATTGGAAGAGTACTTGAAAAGACTTTTTAGAATGAATACAAGACGCATTGTTGGACTTTTCCAGGTCAGCTTACTCTGTTAAAAAACAAGACCAACATCCTTTCTTCATCACCCATGCTCTTCCTGAGGAAATCAAGTATTATATGTTTATGTAATAAGCCACAAAGAGAATTTAAGATGCTGTCGACTGAGGTCAAAAATGAAACTAGGAAAGTTAATGAAATCAGGAAAAGATAGAATTTATTAAAGAGAAATAAAATCAACTATGTAATACTCTCTGATTCAGATAATATATGCATGCCTCAACTAAATCACAAAACCTCACAAACATCATACTTTACAAGATCCTGATAAACTGGTTGGCTCCAATTTGCACAGTCCAATCCAAGCTTCCGGAATGCTGACATTAGTAGAAGAAAAAAGACATTTAGATTCTCCCAGGTAGGCTTTTTTTCTTTTATTTGTTTTTGTTATACATCAGCTTGTACACCATACTGGTGCATTCAATCATTAAGAATGACTTCCATAATCATCCGTCATTTCAGAAAGGAAACAAATGCACTAAAGCATAGAATTTATTTTATAAAAGTAAAACAAGGACCAAAGAGCAAGGAGATTTGGGCATCCAGAAAAGCGAAATGAGGAACAAAGCTGTCCTGGCTGGACTGGCTTGGAGGATGAGCCAATCCCCTAACGATCTATGGGCAAATTTGCTCCGGAACAAGTTTAGGAGTGCCACAATGTATGGAGGGACAAACAGAGTTGTCTATAGAACGTGGGCTAACATCCAGAAGGGTTGGAAAGACATTTCTGACGCTACAAGATGGGTGGTCCACAAAGGGACAAAGGTTAAGTTGTTTGAAGACTGTTGGATCCCAAATCTTAACCCCATCAGACATTACATTGAAGGTCCTTTAAAGGAAAGTGAATACCTCCTGAATGTGGTTAACATCAAAAGTAATGGTGGATGGAAGCCAGACGATAGCTCGATAGCCATTCCTCAAGACATTCAGGATGCAATCAGTTTTTTTCTCCTTTAACTAAAATGGGAACAAAGAAGACAGAAGAGTCTGGGGGCTCACTAGCAATGGCATCTTTTCCACAGCTAGTGCATACAAACATATTGCTAGTAAAAGTGAAGTCTCTGTATGCCCCTACAAGGCTAAGGTATTCCATGATATCTGGAGAGCTGATATTGCAAGCGAAATTAAAATTTCCTTTGCATTCTGTTCGATGGAAGAATTCAAACGAATCACAGCCTTCAAAGTAGGGGTTTGAACATTAATCCCAGATGTCCCACATGCAACCTCCCAAAAGAGGACATTGAGCACATCTTCTTCTAGTGCCATTGTGTCATTGCCTTTTGGAATGAAGTCAAGAAAGAAAGCTCCAATCCGTTGATCCCTGATATGGACAGCCTCAATGCCAACACTTGGCCAGCCTACTGACAAGCCACCATGCATGCCAAGTTCAAGCAAAACCTCAGTTGGGGCTCTTTCCTTCCTTTTTGCCTATGGCACATATGGCTAGCCAGGAACAATAATGTTTTCAACAACAAAAAGGAGGCCTCCATCTTTGATAACATGTATAGGCAAGCCATGGAATATGCCCCCACCGCTAACAAGTCGGGAACCCACCAAAGCACCCACAAGATTATCCACATAAAATGGGAACCTCCTAATAATGGTACTATAAAGCTGAACATTGATGGAGCTGTGAAGAACAACCCAGGGAAAGGTGGACTAGGAGGTGTCTTCAGGGATTGCGAGGGACAATGGCTACTGGGCTTCTGTGGGGCAATACCCCTCGCAAGCCCTCTAGAGGCAGAACTCACAACACTTTACAAAGGAATCCAACTAGCCCTTCATCATAATTTCTCCTCGTATATTGAAACTGATGCACATGAGGTTGTGAATATGTTCCTGCATGGAAACTTACTACATGACAATATTATCTTTGAATGCAAATCATTATTGAGCAGGCTGGGAGCATGGGAGCTACATCACTTGTACAGGGTGCATAACTGGGTAGCTGACCTATTGGCCAATGAAGGGAACAGCAGTGGTCATTTTGAGGAGATAGTTGTTTTTGTATTTCTTCCGGTGTTTGCGCAAAACCAGTGGACTGCAGACAACCTAGGAACCAGTTTTGCTAGGAAGATAAATATTGGAAACACTTCCTATATGGGCCGGGATATGGCCCCAAACAACTGTTTTGTTTCATACACTGTGAGATGTAACCAATCTATAGGCCACGGCCTGGACTAAGTGCATCACCCCGCTGATGCAACATTATATCTGAAATACCAAAAAAGAAAAAAAAAAGAAAAACAGGAAACTTCACCTGCATTGAAGGCTTGGCGATTTCCCAATTTGTCCACATCCATTAAAACCCTAAACAAATAAAAGTTGTCAAAGTATCAATTTTGACTCTTCCAAATGTCAAAGTATCAATTTTTTCAGGATAAAATTTCACAAATCCACACAACAGGTGACAGTGCTCAACTCGAAGTTCAATTTGATATTTAAACTTCAGGGGACATTACAGAGCACCAAAATGAATACAATGCAGTCCACAAAAACGTGACAAACCAAATAGAACAGTAAAAACTCATGACTATGACTGTATACACACAGAAGGACGAAGAGTTGTACCCTTCAACTTCGAGAAGAACTGCAAGTTGCCTAGATGGAGTTTCTTGGATACTGTTGGAGAATGAGCTTGACGAATTGAGAACCAATCCATCAGTGTACAACTTGCCAACGCTAGAATTGAAGTTTCTGGGGGAGAAAGTGGGGAATTGAAGGTTTTTTCTTTGAATATTGTACAGTTTGGAGGAATTGTTGGTGCAGAAAGGCAAAGTGTTGAGAACGGGACATGATGCTCCTTCCATAGCCATTGTTTGGTTTTGTTTTGTTTTTTTTCTACTAATAAAATCGACCCAACCTTTCAAGTAGATTTTTCCTTCCTTTTACATTCTTTGTATTTCTTTGGGAATTTAGTCCCCAAAAAGTACTAGGTTTTTCTTTTTCTTTTTTAAATCCTTTTAAGGATGCGTAATAAGATTTAAGATTAACTTTATTTTATATTTAATTTAATATATTAGCAAATTTAAATTATTTTATTTTATTATTTGTATTAAAATAATAAAATTATCATTTCATAAAAAGGTGGAATTTGACAAAGACATTGACTTGCTCTGTCAATTCCTAAATAATATTGCATTTTAATGAATTCAATAGCAATTACTCTTGTTCATTGTGGTTGATAAGCCTATGTTTCTCTTTGTTCTTTGTTTGAAAAGTATTTTGAAAAATATATCTAATTCCGGGAAGCATTCCTCGCTCGACTCACAGAAAAGAGGCATATTTGAGATTTAAGTAGATAGAAAACATGGAATAAGTTATGAATTGTCACGACTCGATTCCGGTTATGATGGTCAATCATCCAACACTAGGATACCTGGTGTAGCTCTCTCCAGTCACAATCATAACCAATATGACAACATAATAATTGAAACCTACCTAGAACCTAGAAGTCAATTCTACAGAGCTACAATAGACCTAGTAAAAGTGAGTTTAGACGATTCAATATCAAAGTGCGAAAAGCATAATGTTGAATTTGAGTATCTTATTTTTGTAAAAGTATGTTTTATTGATATCTAGATTGACATATCATATATATATATATATATATATATATATATATATATATATATACAAAACTAGGAAAGCTCCTATAAAGACATAATTGTAATTCTACTGTATAAGGTCAATGTGTGAAAGCAAAAGACGACCATCAAAAGGAAAGAAACTGCAACGAAGCTAGAGCTGCCGGTGATCACCCAAAAGAAGTCTCTTGTGCGCTCCCGAATCCCCAACTCAGCAACCACAGACCGTACTTGGACATGCACCTTGGGAAGATGCACAAATACAAGGGTTGAGTACTAGAAAGAGCCACCCAATAGGCATCTTGATGACCAAACGACCCCTTTAATATTTAGTTAAGTGCATTAATCTTCAATATATTGATGTGTGCAATCTCTGACATAAGGATCATTTATGTGTGAGGGATAAAAATGAATATAAAAAAATAGTCCATGGATAAAATTTTGATGTCTTGTTTGATTGTCAAATTTAGGATAATTTATCCTACCATTTATGTTGTGATGAGATAAAAATAAATATTAAAAAATAGTCCGCGGATAAAATTTTGATGTCTTATTTGATTGTCAAATTTAGGATAATTTATCCTACTATTTATGTTGTAATGAGATAACTTATTCCAAGATAACCACTTCCATGACAATAATAAGATAATTTATTCTAAGCCAAACAATTACTCTATTCATTTCTCTTTTTCTTTTTTTTTTCCCCCTTGCTTTTTTTAAATCTATTTTAAGAAAAAATATCAATTTTTATTTCTAGTAACTAATATTTAAATAGTTAAATTTATAAAATTCAAAAATCTTCTTAATTTCTTAAATTTCATGCATAGTCGAATTAAGACATATAAATTAAAATAGAGAAAATAACATATTGTATTGAATTAAACCATGTATCAGTATATTATTTGTATTATTATTTGAAGGTAAGGTTCTAAAAATGATATAAATACAACATATTTCATGTATAAGGACACAAAAGAACACATTTTAGGTAATTGAAAAATTAAGATGCTAGCAACATATTACTCCTTAAAAATTAACTTCAAATTTTAATAGCTAATAAGACCAAAAGCACAATTATTCCTTTTCTTTTTTCTTTCTCTATTGAACCAAGAAACTAGTAAGCAACTTGAAGAAATACGTGTCTGGGTGCGTTGATGGAAGTACTTCACTTACCAGAAAGAGATCATAAATTGCAACCCCCACCCCCAAAAAAAGAAGAAGAAAGAGAGAGAGTCACATAAAATTAAAAACATATTTATAAAAAGTTATAGTAAAATTAAATAGGGATAATTTCAAATATATAATAAACCAATTAGTTCATAACAAATATAATTCTCTTTTATTTACATTAGCCAAAAATCATAGAAAATATACATGACTATACAATACAAGTTGTCAAAAGGCATAGAAAGTATACATTGACTATACAATATAGATAACTTATACATATATTATATATTGAATATACATTACAATATGTTCAAACACTTAATATGGCTTGACTATGCATGACTTTATATTGAGTATACATGCCTATAAAACGAATGGCTATTTTTTGATAAATATTTTAACCAAACAATCATTCACTATAATTGCCCCAATTAGGTATTCCTATGAACAAGCTCATGAATGATGGGCTTTTCGTATTGTTGGACTATTTGGACCCCAATACCAACACAACAACAGAAGTCCAACAATTTTTGCAAGCTTAATCAAGATGGATTGAATCATTACCATTTTAAAACATTTTGTGCTCGAGGAAGGATACTACTAAATCTAGGACGGGACTGATCCAGAAAGAGAGGTCTTTTTTATGATTATGAAATCGATTCGATTGAAAAGAAAATTGTGATCCATACTTAGAGATTTCATATTTGAGCCTTGAAAATAAAATTGTGTTGAGTTATTGTGCTCCTAATCCTGATACTTTATCAGGTCCCTTTATGAAGAATATCATAAATCTTAAGAAATAAAGGATAACAAACAGATGCACACAGATTTTTACATGGAAAAACTCCTTGCTCAAGGGAGGAACAACCACGACCTGTCACCACAGGATTTA
>DF367140.1:18304-32586 GCA_000787875.1 Solanum virginianum | reverse complement strand
GATTTCGCATAGTGTAATTGTGAAGGTTATGAATTATTGTATTGCAGAATAGTTGTGAGGTGGTGACCTTAGAGGCCTGATGCGAAGTGATGGTTATATCTACATTCTAGTAATTTTCTACATATGATATATATATTGTGCTGGGACTTTTCTGAGTGCAGGTTTGTAGTCTGGCGATATGTGGTTGGGTGTTNNAGATGATTGGTGGAGGTAGCCTCTGGTTAGACTTTTCTCATTACAGGATCGAGCTTCTAGATTATTCTTAAGGTAGTTACTTATGTCTTCAATAGACCTTCAAGGAATCCATTATTATGTTATGTTCTATTTGAGAACTAAACATTTAAGACCTGTATTTTATTTGAGAATCTTGTATTTAGAGGCTTGTATATATGACACCAGTTCTTGGGATAATTATAGTTGGTATTCATATGATTAACTGTCATATTAGTCTATTCATCTTCCGCAATTATTGTTATGTTTGGATTAGTAAGTGTTAGACTGACTTGCCTTGGTGGGTTAAGTGAGTGCCATCACGCCTGAAATTTAGAATCGTGATAAATTATTTATTATTATTTTTTTAAAATGATAATAAGAAAGGAAGGAAAAAATTTAGTCACATTTGGTGTCAGGTCATATTACAATCAATTGATTTTTATATTGTAATTTACCTTTTTATAGCAACGTTTTGCCTATCACAACAATAATCATCTGTGTAAAAGAACACTCTTTCTAAAATTATTCATGATCTATAACAATATTTTTAATAATATGATAACTAACCATCAAATAGAATCTCAAGCTCCTATAATAGGTCTAGAGATTTGACCAAATATTTTGATACTTTAATATATTATTTATGACAAAAAATATCATATGAATATATATTTATATCATTGAAAAGAAAATTTTCTTTATATAAACTATAGAGTATGATTAAGCTTAGAACTTGGCATATTTTTACTTAAACAATCAAATATAATTTAAATATCAAATACTATATATAATAAATGTATAACAATATATCGCTCTATCAGCAAATTTATCTTAAAATCAATAATATTATTATGGAGAAGTTTGATTGTATTCCTAAATTATTATAGATTATGGAAAATAATCTGTAAGCACACATTTTCATCTCAACCTCACTGGCTCACACTCCTAATAAATTTAATTAGTACAGTTATTGTAGTTGTTCCTGGGGACAAAGTACAAATAATTTAATGAACTATTTGTCATTAAATATTTATAAAATATTTGAGCATATTCCACATTTGTCAATTTTAATGTGCATCAGCAAAAGTAATTTGCCTGGACAATCTTGAACCTTAGGTTTTAGTGATAAACAATCTTCCATATCCCTCAAGTAATTAGAATTAATCATAAAGTTTCTTAAAGAAAGATTTGGGATCTTTTTGGTGTTTAAATCTAATTACTACTAATCAAAAAAATTTGGATTATTATAACATTCATATTATTAAAAAGATTAATCCCAAGTTGAGGATCTTGAGATTATCACAAATCTCTTTCTTAACTAACATAAAATAATCTTGAAGATACGTAGCCTTCTTAGTTGTGTTATGCAAGTGATGTGATATTTTTTGCTCCTTTGCTATTTTTTTAAGAGAATTAACTAAAATAGTAGTTATTCCACTCGACTAATTAAATAAAAAATAATGTGTATAATTATAGAAAATAAATATATAATTTAACAGAGAAGGCAAACAGCGGTCCCAAATTGAAGAAGGTGACTGATCAAAAGACTGAATTACCCTTTCACGAAGCTTTAATAGGAACACTACAAGCCAAACACAAAAAGGAAGCACACCTTTGTTGACCTATAACACAAGGTTGTTGGTCTCTCTGATCCAGCGAGAACTAGACGACGCTTGTTGGTAGATGTAGAAGCAGATGAAAGCAGTAAGCTGAAAAGTGGAGGCAAAAACGCAGGGAGCGATTCACGTAATGAAGGAAAGGATAAATAAATTAAAACATATGAAATATCTTATTTTAATTTTAAATTTAATCATACAAATAAGAGTGTAAAAATAATTAAATATAGCTAATAAATCTGAACAATGTTTACTAGTATAATTTATATGTATCGAATTCAAATAATTAATAGTAAATCTTTTAGAATATTGGTGTCAGATCCCAATGTTTATAAGTCGGTAAGAAGGAAAGTACAATCCAATTGCCAACTTGACCATGCCTTTGGGTCTTGAGCAATATGACAATGGAGTAGTATGGATGACAACACACAGCACAATTTTTTCCAATTAGACTTTTCTAGGGTTGACATGGTCACCACATTGGTCTTTTTTAAAGTTTATGTTTGAGAAATTAATTAATAGATGTGTCTGTATATCATGAAACATATATTAAAAGACTAGTTTCTCAAGATTGTGGGTTGCACGACTTCAATAGAGGTTATTTTTTGCGTGTGTTCATAGTAATTAATAAAAATGACAGTAAAATTAGGTAGACACTTTAGACATATTATTGTAATTTCATTGTTGAAGTAGATGAAAAATAATTAACAAAAATAACACAGTAAAATTAAGCAGTCACTTTAATAGTCATCGTAACACTAAGCAGACACGTTGTAGTCACCTGCCTGGTTCAAGCAGCTGCAACAGGCAGCTGAAATATTCAATTGTAAATAATAATTTAAATAATAATTAATAGAAATTGACATAGTAAATTTAAGTAGACACTTTAATAGTCACCACAAAATTAAGTAGACACGTTATTGTAATTTCATAGTTAAAGTTGATGAAGAAATAATTAAGTAATAGTTAATAGAAATGACGTAAAAATATTGGCACTGTTGAGATTCAATCTAATCTCGAAACGTTGGATTTAGGATGTCAGACTTGAACTATCAAGCCAAGCAGCTCAATAGTTATTTGCCTGCTTCAGTTGCTGAAACAGGTACGACGATCCTAAACTGCTCAACTTAGCGACTTATTATACAAGAGAAGAGAAAGAGAATATATTTATCTACCTAGTCCAAATTTCAATGAGTGGGGTGACTCATAATGAAATCCCATTTGATTTATGGGATAAGAAATTAAAAACGAGGATAAAATTATGGGATTATTTAGAAAAAAAATGTTTTCTATAATTATACACATATTATCTTTATCTATAAAGTGTGAGACAAAATGACTAGCCATGTCTGTAGAATTGGCTAGCTGTCCATAATTATACACATATTATCTTTATATCTGGTTCCTTTTTTTTTTTTCAAATTTATTTAAGTTAACAATTTAGTTGGAGTGGGTATTTTAACACCTGTATACAACAAGCAAATATATATATGTACAGCATCATGACAAGGTAGAATCAAATAAAATATAATATAATAGCTTATCCTAACCATATTATATGTCTATTATTTCTGAAATCTAACACCTCCCTGACGTGACATTGTCGTTTCTACTTTGTACTACACATATTAATTAGAGTTAAATGTACCATTCTTATTATACTAACAGACAAATTAATTTCAGGTTGTGTGATTTATGATAATAAAGGGATAATTATGTGGTGAATAAATAATGTATGAATTACGAAAATGGTGGATATTAATATTATGTAGAGACTATTACTTACTTTATATTTGAAAAAATTATACTCATAGTATTGATATATTTATCTTTATTAGATATTATATGGCATAAAAAATAATGCGCCAATTTTTAAGGATCTTAATGTATGTATTTTAAATACTTCCAACTAAAGGTATCAAAACATTTGTGAAAATCAATTGAATTTAACCAAATTGATTATTTATTTTTAAAAAAACAAAATTATGGCTTTTATAAGCATACGTAGGTTTAATATATATATTGAATTGGACCGAATAAGTTTATATGTATAAAATGAATTTTATAAGTTAAGTTTAAGAATAGAAATCATTACAATTTTAACTTAAACTTTAGGTGAGATAATAATCATATCTATTGTACCATAAGGTTTGTATATATTTTTTCCTTCTCAGAGTCCGCTGATAGATGTTTTCGTCGTCGTCTACTGTTAAAAAGTCTTTAGTCAATTGCTAAGACCATGTGACAACAAACTGCTTAAATTGTGAAGCTCGAGTTTAGTGACATGATTTTTAGAGCACTGTCTTTCCTATATATTTTACATCATGATGTGGTGTGCATTTTATATAAATAAATTATTATGTTCTTTGTTTAATTGTTAATCTCGTAAGTCATGTAAAGGAGCACGGTCATGAATATAGTGTACTTTCTATATTATGCTAAAGCTTATTAAAGAAGAAAAGATCAAAATATTTTATTATCTTTGAATTTGGACTTAAAATTTTTTATATTTTTTTACTTGAAACACTAATAGTACACAGTATTTATGAGAAAGGTTAAAATAGTCTGTTATCTTTAGATTTGGACTCAAAATCATTCATATTCTTTTACTTGGATCACTAATAGTGCACAACGTTTACTACAGTGGTGCAATTTTGATCATCCTTCAATTTTTTTGTTAAATTTTAATAGAATGTTTTCTTACTTTAAATGCAAAATATCATTTTTCAATAACCTAAAAAACATGATAAAGTTATTAATAACCAAAAAATTCTATAAATTTTATCACATCAATATATCTATATTTTGAAGATATAAATTTTTTACCGTTTATTAAATTTGATCTTGTATTTGATTTGAAGATATAAAAATTAAAATTTTCACCATATTTATTGAATTTGATTTTGGTGAAATGGTGAAATTTTTAATTTTTAATTTTTACATATGTCAATAAATGGTGAAATTTTTAATTTTTATATCATCAAATCAAATACAAAATCAAATTTAATAAGCGGTAAAAAATTTATATCTTCAAAATATAGATATATTGATGTGAAAAAAATTATAATTGTTGGTTATTAATAACTTTATCATGTTTTTTAGGGTATTAGAAAATGGTATTTTGCATTTAAAGTAAAAAAATATTCTATTAAAATTTAACAAAAAAATTGGAGGATGACCAAAATTGCGCCATTGTAGTAAACATAGTATACTATTAGTGCACCAAGCAAAAGAATATGGATGATTTTAAGTTCAAGTCCAAAGATAATGGACTATTTTAGCCTTTCTCGTAAACATTGTGTACTATTAGTGCTCCAAGTAAAAGACTATGAATAATTTTAAGTCCAAATCCAAAGATAATGGACTATTTTGATCCTTTACTCGTTTATTATATAACCAAAATTTTCTAATAACAATCCAACTCTTAAATAATATCTAAAATATATTGAAAGAAAAATCAAAATAGTTTCATGAAGTTGAAAAATCAAAATTTAATTATGCACAATTATATTATCAAAAAATTGGTATGAAGTAAAAAAAATAAAAAATAACCAATTGTATAATTTGCGCAACATTTGTATAATTCGCTATACAATTCGTAGTGTTTGTATATTTTGATATACAATTTAATTCGCGCACAACTTTTGTATAATCACACATAATATTTATATTAATCGTGCAAATTATACAAAAACTTAAACTGTAATTACAACTAGATCTTTGTCGCAAGCTGTAATTAATTTCAGACTATAGTTATATTAACTAATTAACTAGTATATATTTACTTATCTGCATAGTATTTTCACTTATTTTTCCTAATCCATCAAGTTATTTTATTTGATGTTTATACTAGAACCATTTTTCCTAATTCCCCCGATCAAAGCCAACCCTATGATGATAAAGTTGTAATGTAAAATAAGTTTTACAATTTTTTATTTTTTTTGTATGTATGACATTTGCAACTCTACCTAAATCAAATTATGAAATTACGTTACATACTAACTTTGTATGCCTACCAAGATTACAGAGTTAATTAATCCTTATAATAAGGTGTAAAAAGCAAAAAGTTCCTATTCACGCGGCACTGTGTTTTATGATGGAGATAACATTACACCTATCAAAAAGTAGATTAGGTGAAAAAATATGTATTTATACAGACAAAGACCAACCACCTGTTTCTCTTTCTCTGCTCACATGAGTTGATAATATTACTAAAAATAGATGTTCTAAATTACTTGTTAATTTATAAAATTCAAGACGAAATTAATTAATTTTTTTTATTTTACCTTTTGCTTACTTTTTAAAAAAAATTGTAAACAAATTTGTAAAGTTATAAAAAAAAATATTGAAAAATGATAAGAGTCTCACATTGATGATTAATGGAATAGGTGGACTCCTTAAAAGGTTTGGGCAATCCTCCTCACTTTGAACTAGCTTTTGGGGTGTGACTCATACCGTGTGAGTTAGACTCAACCTAATTTTACCAGTAGGACACATTGAGTTTTACAAGCAGGACCCATCTCATTCAATGTTAGGTCCCGAAAATTAAAAATTGTCCACACTAGATGTTAAGCATTGGGTGTTGAAGAATGACAAAAGTCTCATATTTATAGTTAATGAGATTAGTGGACTTCTTATAAGGCTTGGACAATCCTTCGCCCTTTGAACTAGCTTTTGGGGAGTAAATTAGATGCTAAGACTTAATTTTACATTTTTAGAGGTAAATTAGTAAAATTACTCGTTTAATTTACAATTTTTAAAATAAAACATGTAAAAAAGAGCATATAACTAATATGGAAAATACACAGGAAAGATAACATTTGCAAGAAATAATTGGACAGACTTCTTAGGTGGTAATTATAACCAGAAAGCCCAAAACTTTGACTATTTTCACTATTGACTATAACTGCCCTCAAAGAAGAAAATAAAGATGAAAAGGATATATTACCTCTTGAGGGCCACTACCTAGTGTAGAAATAGGATTCAATTCAAATTTTCAACTCTATGGTTCTTGTTATTGTTTACACTCATGGGTGTCACTTAATGGACGATGACTTTAGTGAAAGCTAATGGGAAACCAACGACAAAATGTCCAGTATCATCCTACAAGTGGAGTCTGAGGAGGGTAAGAATCTTATCGTAAGATATACCCAACCTTTATCCCTTCTTTGTGAAGGCGGAAGAATTGTTTATGATAGATCCTTAGCTCGGCTCAACTATAAAATAATAAATCAACTATGAGACAGGATATACAGCAGTGAAGCAATATCTAGCATAAACAAGAAATGTTAAATAATTTCTTTTCATTTGACTAATCAACAAAAAGTAACCTGATACATGTACTAATGAGAGACAAACCTCGGTGGACAAAGTTATCTGATACATGTGCTAGTGAGAGAATACAATAGGCCCCCTGAAATAGTCAAAGATATGCGCAAACTGACTCGTACTCCATCTTTATCAAAAGCAAAAGGAACTACCTTCATTCAGCTAGTAGCTCAACAACTTGTAGAGTTTCATCCTCATCCATTTGTAGAACTAAAGTCCATATTGTCAAGCAGTTCCACTCTAATAAAATGCTTACAGAACATATTCAAAATCCATACAAATCCAATTCATGATAATGTACAAATACTACCCAGAAAAGTGGTTCCAAATGCAATGGACAAAGAAGAGCATGGCTATAATCAAATCAGAAAAATACAAATTTTATAAATAATGCTTGCTATAGATAAATGAATCAAATAATCAGGCAATTACACTGGAAGAGATGACACAGAAAAACAAATGAACTAAACAAGACGAAGCAGAGGAATAATTTTGAAGAGACAGTATTTCATTCCACCACTTTGCAGAAAGCAAAACATTTCAAGAAATCATACTCAACACTAGTTAACTTTTGATCAGCTGTTTGCTGATTAAAAACTAGAATGGCCAGAATCAGTATTGATTGAAAGTAGCATAATGTCCTCCATACTAGAAAGAAAAACGTGTTGCTACAGAGGTTAAATCTGCATATGCACTTAAAAACATGAGATCTAGTTAACGGAACATGTAGTCAGTCAGCTTAGATCTGATAGGAAATACCCCTAACCTCTAAAAAGTTCCTCCCAACTCTACAGTGCACTAGAAGTCAGTAAGCACCAGAAATAATTGCATTCAAGTTCAATTATACAAAAATTACTTCTCATGATTGCCTCTTAACATAGAGAAAGAAACAAAGACATAAAAGTGATATAGCTAATGAACAAGAATAATTTAAAAATCTCATCATTATCAAGAACCATGAACAGCCATATCTGAATTAACTAACATTTTTGTGAATTGGCTTTGTTTGAGCCAAGAGACGGAAACTTGCAGAGTTCTCCACATGATTACATTTGGCAGATCATGTAAAGGAGTTTAAAGAAGTATATATCTTTTGCTGAACTTTAATAGTGAGGATACAATTCTCTGCCATTCTCCTGAAAAATTGTTATAATTAAGCGTGGTTAAGGTCCTTAAAGGACTAAACCTCACATCCAGCAATAGAGTTAGTTAGATAATTTATGGAGCCTACTAAAAAAGTCACCAGAGTGTCTAAAGGCATATGACCTCGACCACAGGAATCCTGGTGGTAGAACAAGGAAGTATAAAAAATTTATTAAAGCTAAAAGAGAGTGTTACTGAAAATTGCCAAACGCTGGAGAAGCCTTAGAAGAATACAAGAGATCTCAGAGGAAAACTAAGAAGGCTATTAGTAAAGCCTGAGCAGAAGCCCTAGATGGCTTGTACCAAAAAGTAGGGAGACAAAAAGGGGAGAAAGAAATGTTCAAACTAGCATGACTAAGAGAAGAAGGGTAAGGATTAAAACCAGGTGAATTATATCAAGGATGGTACTCAATAAGTGTTGAAATTAGTTAAGATCAAGGAGAGATGAAGAAACTACTTTGATCAATCATTCAACTCGAACCAAGAGACGAATATTTTAGACCTCCACATGTCCATGAATGATAGAAACTTTAGCTGCACTCCTAGAATTAGGTCGACAGACGTAGAGGACGCCATTAAAAGATGTGGATTGAAAAAGCTTGTGGTCCTGATAGTGTTCTTTGGAAGTGCCTCGGAAAGGTCAGAGAAGAACGACAACCAAGCTATTCAATGTTATACTAAGAAGTGATCGGATGCTCAATCAATGGAGGAAGAGTACCCTGATTATGATTTATAAGAACAAAGGATATATTCAAAGTTGTGTGAACTATCTTAGCATTAAACTTAATGATCCAAACAACAAGACTCTGCGAACAAATGATAGATCATAGACTTCGGAAAATGACAGGATTGAAAGAAAATCAGTTTGGATTTATGTCTGACAACTCTACAACAAAAACTATATTTTTGCCAAGAAAATTGATAAGAATTTATCGTGAAAAGAAGAAAGATCTACACATGGTATTATTGATCTAAAGAAAGCAATATGGTAAGAGTGCCACGCAAGGTTTTATGGTGGGTTATAGAGAAGAAAGGATTTCATATTAAATATATAAATGTCATTCAAGACATGTATGAAGGAGTTGTCACTAGTGTGAAAGCATTATTAAGTGACACAGGGGAGTTCCCATAACAGTGGGTTTGCACAAAGGATCGACATTGAGCCACTACTTGTTTACCCTAGTTATGAACAATCTAACCAACACAATATAAGATGAGGCTCGTGGTGTATATTATTTGTTGATGATGTTGAGTTAATTGATGAAACTAGCGAGAGTGTCAACCAAAAGTTTGAACAATGGAGAAGCACTTTAGACAGTAAAGGTTCTAGGATATGTAGAAGTAAGGCTGAATACATGCATTGCAGGTTTAGTCAGCATGAAAAAGGAGAAGTTGAGGTAAGACTAGAAGTGATTGTGGAGCCAAAATGCAAACAATTTAGACATCTAGGCTTGTGGTTCAAGAGAATGAAAAGATGAACAAAGATAATACTCATGTGATAAAAAATGAATGGTTGAAACGGAGAAGTGTTACCCAGGTGTCATATGATAGAAGGATGCCAACCAATGTGAAAAGTAAGTTTTATACAACAACTATAAGACTGATGATGTTATATAGTAGTGAATGTTGGGAATCCCAACTTGGGATGCTAAGTCCAACATTGATGGATGTACGGTCATACCAAGCTTACATAAGATTAAAGATTACCACATTAGCCAAAAAGGTGGAAGTAGCACATATTGAGGATAAGATGCAAGGTCGCTTGAGATGGTTTAGACAAGTTCAGATTTGCCCTATCGATACACCGGGCAGTAGGTGTAAATCTAAGTGAATGAAAATCAAATGGATGATGGAAGGAAGTTGCCTCAGAAGACAAAAAAATGCTTGGTATTGATGCAGACCTAGCTAAAGATATGGCATAATGGAAGAGAAAGATCCATATAGGTGATCACTACTAATTTAGTGTGATGACATGAATTGAGCTTAAATGAAGAAGTAGGAATTTATATAGCTGACCCCGACTTGTCTGGGAATGAGGCGTAGATGTTGTTCTAAAGTATGCTCATTAAGGTGTTAATTCTTTTATCAAGCCGACGAACACATGCCAGGAAAAGAAAAGGTGCTGTTACTAGCAACTACCTAGTGACAGTTTGAAAGCAAATTTTAAAGCTTTGAAAGAATTTCATTTTAACCACCTAATATGGAAATGAACAACTATATAGCAAAAGAAAAGACATGAAAACTCCAAATATTCTATATGACTCACCGCTGCAAATTCTTCACTCATTTACAGAAAACCTTCGACCAAGAAATACACCAATCCCTGAAATTCTTCTGTTAAATCTTTCAACACAGAGAAACTTTCAGGACATCAGCAACAACATCATTACAGTCTTCCATCAATGAAGCTTATTTTGCAGTAAGGAAATCCAGATTAAATAAAGGAGAATAATTATTCTAGTAAATAACATTAATTTGTTAAATTGAATGATAATTTAAAATACAACCGATTCCCACTAGTGAAAGTCACTCAAAGGAAATGTACATGGTGACATGATACATTTTGTGACTCCAATGCATTTCTATTCAGCCATATTAATAAACTATCAGAGCAAGCAAAGAGCAACAAACTAATTAAAAGGAAGCTTTCTGAAAGTTACGAAAAAATGCTTTTCACTGACTCTATATAGTTTTCCACGTTGATACTGTAACATTTTTGCTATAAAAGTAAATCTATTCTTGCACTACATTCATGCCTAATTTCTTTTTCAAATGTTCCTTCGCAAAAGCTTTAGTTCCCTATTATTGCTAAATTATCCACCAGGCAATAAATCATAAGTGCTATAGTTCATTAACATTGATAGGTGCTGAACTCACAGCAACTTCATCTACAGTAGGCATTTTCTGTACATGCTCAAGGAGCTGTTTGAGCTCTCTATTAACATAATCAAGACGTTGCTTAGAGATGAATGATTCTGAATATAGACTTCCACTAAGAGCAAGGAAAACTTGAGGATATTCATTAGCACTACTTTGAATGACTGAATCATCTAGGGGAGATAAGGAACTCTCTAGTCTCCATCGAAGTGGAAAATATTTTTCTGGGATTTGAAAGTAGTTCTTAGATACTAGCACACGAATTGAATGGCGGCACAAAATGCCGGAGTGCTCAAATTCCTTACAAGAGCAGTGAACTTGCTCATCTTCATGAATCCAAATAACAAGACACTCTGCTTCCATTTTCTTGTAATGCCTCACAAGAAACGAGCTATTAGCCATTTCTGTTATTGCATATTGCATAGACAGCATAATCTCATGCTGCATGATATTGAAGGCATAAGGCGTAAGAATGCTCCTTGCATGCTCTTCAAGAGGCAGGCATGTCTTAGCAGGCATATACAGTTGTTTTTCCTTCTTGTGATTCCCAATGCTGGACACTAAACCAACCTGCTCTGGTTCAAAATGTACAGAATTTGTCATCGGATCATGTACTAGACATGCCAATAAAACAAAGTCAAGTAGTTGTAACTGGTCTGTACCTGCTCAAAGAATAATACTAAGCTTGACTGAGGGCTCAAGATACTCTTCATGAATGTCTCTACCAATTTCCAGTACTCAATGGTCATTGTTCGAGCCAGGAAAAAGTTCCGCAAGTAAGAAATCGCCCAGGATGCACGATAAGAGAGAAGAAAAGCAATGTGCTTATCTGAACCAAGTCCAAACCGAGCAACCAGTTGATTCCATTGATGCTCAAAGTCCTCTACATTTTCCAGTCGACATAANCAGTTGTTTTTCCTTCTTGTGATTCCCAATGCTGGACACTAAACCAACCTGCTCAAAGAATAATACTAAGCTTGACTGAGGGCTCAAAATACTCTTCATGAATGTCTCTACCAATTTCCAGTACTCAATGGTCATTGTTCGACCCAGGAAAAAGTTCCGCAAGTAAGAAATTGCTCAGGATGCACGATAAGAGAGAAGAAAAGCAATGTGCTTATCTGAACCAAGTCCAAACCAAGCAATCAGTTGATTCCATTGATGCTCAAAGTCCTCTACATTTTCCAGTCGACATAACATATCAAACTCAGATTTAAAATCTGGATACTGTAGTCCAAGTGGCATGGAGAACCAACTAGATAATTTTGAGAGAACTTGCCATATACATATAACATGCTTAGTGTTAGGCATCTCGTTTGCTATAGCATCTCTTAGCCCTGAATCTATATCAGTCACGATTGTCTGTGGTTGTCTTCCTCTCATGAATCGAACAAAAGACTGCATAAAGCAAAAACCAACTGTAAAGATAAATGTGATGACGGATGCTAAAAAAGAAAACAGAAGCTTTCTTGTCCTAACCTGTAAGGCCCAAGAGAATGACTGTGATGTCTCATCTTGCAGCAGAACACATCCAAGAAAAATTGCATTCCCATGATTGTCAATTCCAAACCACACACCAAATAGCATATTATACGTGATAGAGCGGTATGTAGAGTCAAAAATGACAGCATCACCAAAAAATGAATACGCTTGGAGCGAGTGTCCATATGACCATGCGATGTTTTCCACTCTGCCATTTTCATCAGTAGTAAAACTGTACACGAACCCCTCATCCTTCTGTTCTGATGCTTTGCAAGCCTCAAGAAGCTCCAAAAGATCATTTTCCCTTTTCTCTGTGATCAAAGCATCATTCTCCTGAACAGTTTTCTTACACGTCCTGACAAAATTTCTGACATCTTTTTCTATGAAAGGCAACTGACCGGGCTGAACTCCTTTTTCTAATTCCAGCACCTTAACTATCCGATTGACAGGAAACCCAGCTTTGGATAGCAAAAGAATCCGTTCCTGGTCAGCCTCTTGTATTTTTCGGTATGCAGGAAGTAGTCGAACTTGATCATCTTCCAACAATTCATGGTTATGAACATTACTAAATTGAGAAACATACCATTGTGCTACACCATCAACAATTTCTTTTGTCAAGTACAACTTCGCATCGCATCCACATCGTACTGATTTCCTATCCCTAGGGTGTTCCACATTCGCCTTCTTCCTTGGTTGATTGAATCCAGAGCGGTAACACACAAAATCCCTTCTATAAATCCCCAAATTTTGGCTTTCTGTTGACCGCGCTTTCCTAATAGAAAACCCGTTCTTCCTAGCAAAGTTGCTATAATATTCAAATGCTTCATCGTCACTTTTAAATATCTGACCAACGTATGGAGTAAAGATAATATCTCGGGACGAAGACGCTGATGTTACACTCTTCGTCGTTTGAGAAACATTTGCTGTGTGATCATCTCCATCAGCTTTAATATAACACTTCCAATCTCCACAAGGACATTGCTGTCTCCTAATCCAAATGTTATTCAATGGCTTTGCTGCCATAATCTCCATACTAATACACAAAAGCTCTCTAAACCCACTAAATCTCAAACTTTTTTATTCCCAAAAGCAAACTAACTCTTATGGGCTCAACAAAGACCAAGAAAGATCAATAATAAAACCATCATAACAAAAAAGAAGAACCCACTTCATTTCAAAGAAGGAAAACAACAGAAAAGCCCAGAAATATCAAATTCGATTACAAATTTCAACTGAGAATCGAAAATCTTGAATTGGGTCTCTAGAGAATGATAAATAACAAGGGAAAATATAAAACTTGTCCGAAATCATCAAAGATGCAACAAAAGCAGTATTGAGTCAGAAGAATGATTTGCTTACCAATTCAAATATGATGGAACTGAATTTCTGGCTGAAAAAGGAAGATGGTGAGAATGATTTGCTTACCAACTATCAAAAAGTTGCAATCTTTGTATAAAAAAAGTATGACAACCCATTGAAGAACCTCACTCTCTGGCATTTTTGTTCATTCTTGTAATCGCCCTTTGGGTTCTCCATGGTTCAATCTTTCAGTACAGTCTATTTTTTCTTTTTGTTTTTTTGTTTTTTATTTCTTTATTTTAGAGGATTTAATAGGAGGTCAGA
>DF367141.1:355-11192 GCA_000787875.1 Solanum virginianum | reverse complement strand
GGTTACTTGAGATCTATTCCTGAGATTTGAGATACTTTGGATGATATTGTGGTAATACTTGTGAAATCATTTGGGAAGTGTTTGTGGTTATTTGATGGTAATTGTAATACTTTCGAGAATCATATGCATATTTTGGGACTTGTGGAGTCCGATTTTATTGGTATTTTGAGCATTTGGTGAAAGCATAGTAATATGAGACATCTTGATGGAATTATTGCACTGGTTGAGACACTTGGCATTGCCTTTCTAATTCCATGGCTATTATTTATTCGTAGTCTTATTATATTTTTGTTATATACTTTGATTTGTGGCATTGACATGCATTCATTTCATATTGCATCTGTACCACCCCTTGAACATGTTGTGGTGGCAAGGTTGGGATATTGTACTACTTTTTATAAACCCCTTGACCATGCTGAGGTGGTAAGGGAGAGCTAGTACTACCTTTTAAACCCCTTGACCACTTTGAGGTGACAAGGGAGAGATTGATATATTTTGACACCCTTTGACCAAGCTGAGGTGGCAAGGTTGATATATTTTGGTATATGGTCTGACGAGATCCCCATGGGTTCTATTTGGTAGCCTTAGTTCTATAGATGTATACATCGTCCCTGCGACGGTCGTAATTCCACCTTATGCAATCATACATCACATTTACATTGTGTTTTTGCTTATAATTACTATCTTATTCTGCTATTACATATGTATTTGGTACACTAACCCCTTCATTGCAGGTGATAGGAATTTTCATTGTTACATGTTTATCCGATTTCTTCTACCCCATTAGTTGAACTTACTAGGTATGTTTTAGTGTACTCACACCTACTTTGTTTCCTCCATGTAGATCGAGCACAGGGACTCTCACAAGGTAGTTGATCTTATTGTGTGGAGTTTATTATCTTTTCCAGATTCAATGGTGAGACTCATACTCGAGCCATCGATGTTTCTTTGAGACTTCATCTTGTTGTTATCTATCCCCAAATATGTATTATACTTATAATGCAACACTGTATTTACTCATTCATATTACTTAAAAGCTTTTGTACTCATGATTTCTCGTTTTAAGGATTTAAATTAAGTGTTGTGGTTGCTTTTACTTTGGATTTACATTCTTTAGTTGCGATTCGATTTTTGTTCATGACAACTATCAAGTAAATATTTAATGAACTCATTATTTAGTATCTTAAAAAATCATATTTTAAATTTTCTTCTCTTCTTGATATTTGATATAAAACTATTTTGGATCTTTATCACACGTTGATCAATTTACAGGGTATATAATGAGCAATTTATCTTCTTTACTTTGTTAGTTGGAAAAGTAGATACATAGTTCATAGATACTCTTTCTGTTAAACAAAAAAATAGGCAAGAAGTTCTTTTATTAGTTTATATAATTTTATTTTAAAATTTGAACATAGCAGAAGAGGAGGAAAGGTCTTGTGATATGCCCGAATTACACATCAATTAAGGAGTATAAAGTGATTGTTGTTAAGTATCAAACCCAATTAGAATTGATGTTGATCCCATAGAAAACGTGAGAAAATATATCTGCTAGCACTTATGTTTAGTTGTAGTTACTATTTTCAAAAGTGAAAAATACATAATGTAAATAGGGGTTTGATTTTAACTTAGTTATCAGTAGCAATAATCACAGTAGTAAAAGAAGACAAACTTAGAGTTTTAATACAATAATAAAGGATGCTATGATTGTATTTAACATGAGTTATGTAACTTAGTGTCATGCCCTGAGTGTATATTCTTTGTAAGGCCCTATAGATTAAAAGGCTGGAAACCAAAAATACGTAGAGGATTTAGGACTAGAATAGGGAGTAAGAGCATTCCTATGGTTCATGGTTAGTTGCAGTAGTAAGATCATTCTTATGGCTCATGGTTAGTTGCATGGGCTATGGTTGGGTCTCGTAGATGGGGCTTAGGCTTAGTAGAGTTTTAAATTTTGAGGGTTGGATGTACAAAGTTGGTTTTACGACTTATATAAGACTCTAGAGTCATAGACATTGGTTTATGGACTAAGGGTTCAAAACTAGTTTCAGAATTTGAGGATGTGTCACTAGACGAAAGGAGGATTATGGACTATGGTCATATGAGTTGTGAAAAGGGGTCTTGTAGATTGGGTTTTGAGTGATGAAAAATTCTATGTGTAAGCTGATTTACAAAGGGTCTTTACTGCTTGTAGTATGAACTATGAGCTGTAGAAAGGGATTCGTGGAATGATGTTCAAAGACATATTTCAGGAGTTCAAAGGTGCAACCAGACAAAACTCAACTTATGACCAATAGAATGATCTACAACTCATAGATCGAGTTTTTAGATGGGGTCTAATAGATTTTAATGAGGGGCAAATTCAACGTTTACCGTATCCTCTGCTTAATACTATGTCATTTCATGCCCATTTCTACCCATATCAGCCCCAACATAACCATAACACTCTCACTCTCTCCCAACCCTAATCACACCCAAATTTCTCCTGAGTCTTTCTACTCCCAAGGTTCAATAAGGGCAAAATCTAGGGTTTCAAGGTTTACGCCTCAACCCCAAGTTCTTTTTCTAGTGCTCCAATCAAGGTATGTGAGTTTGATTTGTGGATTTCTTTCACCCATAAAACTTAAGTATATCTTTATTTATACTTTGTTTTCAAGTTATGGAAACTTTATGAGTTGGATGAGATCTCTTTAAATGTTGTTATCATGATGTATTTACATCTATATGAGTTATGTTAAAGCAATGTTATGATATGCTATGAAAGTTAATGCTTTATAAAATGATTCTCATTTTTCATTACCTAGGGTTTTAAATGTTATAGTGATATTTATGAGAGTTTTATGAAGGTTATGCATATTCCTCTTGCATTATATGTTTTCAAGATTTAATGCATCAAACCTACCTAGTTTTATATTATGTACAAAGCATGTAATGAAATATAAGGGTTTCAACTAGAAGCTTATGAAAGCTCTAAAGTATTTATGAAGTCCTTTTTATGATGTTATAATAGATGGTGAAAGGACAATTCTCATCAAAGATGCATCCTCTTATGATAAGGGAAATTCTCACTTATATAGATTCCTAAGATCAATGAGCTACTTCTATTATGATGAAGTTATGTTTCAAGCTTATGAATATTAGATGCATATAATTATGTTTATTATTATTCTGTGGGACTTGAGTTAGCACTAAGAGAGCTTAAGGTGGGATTCTGAAACACCCCAATAGGTACCTGAAAATGTGCTTCGAAAGTGTCTAAAATTGTAATTTGCATATATCTCAAAATTTGTGCGTTATTTTGAAAATCGGACTTCATATTTTTGTTCAAGGGATCAAATTGAGTGTCTAACCTCAATTTTAGAGCAAAAAAATTGTAATTTCAATTTTTAAAATGTCAAATTCCAGTATATGGTGTGCGTTTGTGGCACGATGTGCCACTGTATTATTTTGGTGCCAATTTTCAAGTTCGGTCCAAGAATTTTGGGTCTTGAGCATAAGCCTTCCCATGCATGAAAATACCTATACATAGCTTTATTTCACCTTCATATCATCCAAGACATTTCCAAATACTCTCCCAAACACTTGGACAATATTTCATCTCCAAATTTCAAGTCTAAAAACTCATACGGATTCTAAGGTTATCACTCAAACTTCAAGTCTCCATCTCCAATCTTCTTCAAGGATTCTCCAAAGCTAAGGTATATGGGTTTTTTTCATGGGTTCCTTTCACCCATGATACCCAAGCTCTCTTTTACTTAAACTTGCACGATTTAAAGTTGATTTGATCATGAATCTTACTTATTATGAATTTCACTTCACCCTATGTTGGGGTTTCATGAAATTATGGTTGTTTTAGCTTGTTTTGAGCTATGAATCTGGATTTATAGTTGATTTACTCACGGGTCTTATCTATTATGAATTTCTCTGTACATGTGTTGGGGTTTCATGAAATTATGGTTGTTTTAGCTTGTTTTGAGCTATGAATCTAAGAGAGGTCTCGTAGATGGGGCTTAGGCTTAGTAGAGTTTTAAATTTTGAGGGTTGGATGTACAAAGTTGGTTTTACGACTTATATAAGACTCTAGAGTCATAGTGTGAGATTTGATGAAGGATTTTGATGTATATTGCTTGAGGGTGTTACCAAGTATCTATTGATTATTTTACATTGAATTTTCTAGCATGATTACATTCTTTAATTACATGGTTTTACACTAGTATTACACACCCACCAATTGTTTGATAAAATATCCGGTTATTAATTCTTAAGGTTTTGAAGGCCTAATGCTTTGTATATGAGATATATGACCTTATGGTGATGAAAGTAATGTAATATTATGATGATTTCTTGAAAAGTATCCCTAGGTTGCATGTTCACCATACCTTGTTGAGAGGTTGATACCTTAACCACTATGATGGATGGTGTGAAGTCTATTAACCATGTTAAGGGGTTGATACCTTGACCACTATGATGGACGATGTGAAGTCCATTAACCATGTTAAGGGGTTGCTACCTTGACCACTATTGTGGAGGGTGTGAAGTCCATTAACCATATTGAGGGGCTGATATATTGACCATAATGATGGAGGGTGTGAAGTCCATTAACTATGTTGAGGGGTTGATACCTTGAGCACAATGATTGAGGATTTAAAGTCCATTAACCTCATTGAGGAGTTGATACCTTGACCACTATGATGGAGGGTGTGATGTCCATCTACCAATTGAGGGGTACATACCTTGATCACCCTCCAAGGGGGTACTAAGTCTTGGATTTCGAGTACTGGTATGCTTGGTCTATGATAATGGTCTCTTCTTATATATGTAATATGTTCTATACAAGCATGTTTTACTTCAAGCGTCATTCATAAATGTCATATTGTTTTTATGCTATCTATTGCTCATGATTATATATTTCGATTATGTTTCCTATCTGTCGTTGCATTGCATCCTACATACTTAGTACATTCAAACATACCAATGCATACTCTATGCCTATTTGATGTTACCATGTAGGGACCAAAGCTCTATTTGGTCATCACCCTCCTCCGTGTCGCTAGTGATATCTAATCAAGATAGTTGGTGAGTCCTACTTTCTGAGGGCAATGCCTTTGATCTTATCTATGTATTAAGACTCTCTCTTTTCTTTGATGTATGTTGACTATGAGGGTGAGTCTTGTTGCTTGTCTTGGCCCCCGCTAAGTATCTATGTAGTAGAGGTGTTGTTGGACATGATGTGTAATTATGTTATGAGCCTTGACTCTCTTGTCTCTTGATTTTTATATTATGGAAGTTTTCCCTTAGTTCCTTTGCCCTTATTTCTATTCTGTCAACGTTATTTAATTGCTTCCGTGACCAAGGATATGTAATGATGTTCTAAGAGGCTTGCTTGGGGTTCCTTTGGGTTCCCCTTGCACTGTGTCACATCTAGGCCTTAGGCTTGGGTCGTGAAAAGACAAAATAGTCAAGAAGCCTATGGGGATACTTTATAATGTGCTTGTCAAGGTAGATAAATTTATATTTCCCGTACACTTTGTTATACTTGACTGTGAAGTTGATTTTGTAGTTCTTATTATCTTGGGGAGACCCTTCTTAGCCTCGGGGAGAGCATTGGTTGATATGGAAAAGAGTATGCTTACCTTCAGGTTTGGTGAAAAGACAGCTATGTTTCAAGTGGGCCAACCAGATAGAAGGGGTTGTGAGTTTCATGCAAGGGAATCGAGGTGGATAAAGTCAAAATTGAGGATATTGAGAAACTACCACCACCAATTTTGGTAAAATGTATTAGGAGCTTTCTAGGCCATGTAGGATTCTACCGTTACTTCATAAAGAACTTCTCCAAAATCTCACAACACTTGTGCAAGTTGTTAGAGAAAGTTGCCAAGTTTGTATTTGATGCATGCATGCAAACCTTCGAAGAATTGAAAAGAACGTTGTCGTCGATGCCCATTATTGTGGCTCCAGATTGGTTACAACCATTTGAAGTAATGTGTGATGCAAGTGGGGTTGTATTAGGTGTAGTGCTAGGGCAACGAAGAGAGAGAATTCTGCATCTAATCTACTATGCTAGGAAAACACTAAATGTGGCCTGGAAAAATTAGACAGTCACTGAACAAGAATTGCTTGCCTTAGTCTTTGCCTTTGAAAAATTTTGTTTCTACTTGCTGGGAGCTTAGATGATCGTGCACATAGACCATGCAATGCTCAAATATCTCATAGCTAAAAAGGATACAAAACCAAGACTGATCAGGTGGGTACTCCTCTTGCAAGAGTTTAATTTTGAGGTTATCGACAGAAAGTGGTCAGAAAATCAGGTAGCCGATCACCTTTCTAGATTGGAAGATGAAGCTATGTTGATGTTTGATGATGGACTTGACATCAATGATACTATCATGCCCCAAATCCCTTTAAGGTGGACTGACACCCATTGCCGATAAGGCCCGGGAGAACCAACCTGTACCTATGCATTTTCTATATGCATTATAAGGAACTCCACCTTTAGTATGCCTTTAAGAAAGTAAATAATACTGATAAGCCAAAAGGAAAAGCATATGACTACCCGAAGCAACCTGGAGCTTGGTAACCACTGCTAGATATCCTGTACTTCTACTAGGGAGATCTACTAGCACCTGTACCAGCAGCGTGAAATGCAGGTCCCCCGTAAGGGACATTAGTACGAGATAATATACTGAATATGTAAGGCAGGAAATGCCATATGTGAATTGACAACTCAAGTGAACTGTGCACTATCATACGCTAAGAGACCACCTGTAGTTATATTGTGGGATTATGTACGTTAAATTCTTTATATCACTTTACCCTCTGGCTGATCTTTTGGTAGTCATATTATTAGAGCTGTAGAACGGTGTAGGCAGCATGTGACATATAGATAGCCATACAATACCATATGATAATGAAAGAAGTACATTACACCATTAATGAAGTGCGTATGAAATGAAACAACTCGTGCACCCTATTGAGTAACAAGAACCCATGTAACTTGGCAACCATGCATGTATGTGGATTTGAAAGTGACTATGAACATAACATTTGATCTGGTAATATGTATTTATATGTATATATATATGTGTCAGCCATGCATGTTTGTAGATTTGAAGTGACTATGAACATAACACCTGATCCTGTAATATATGTATATATATGTCAGAATGTGACACCCAATCCTATAGTATATATGTGTCGGAACGTGACACCCGATCCTATAATATATTTATATATGTCGGAATGTGACACCCGATCCTATAGTATATACGTATATGTTAGAGTGTGACACCCAATCCAATAATATATATGTCAAAATGTTCAGCTACAACATAGTAAGTAATAAAACTAGCATTAGAAGCCACTAGACATATCTTAGACACCCAACTTCACATAGAAACAACATCCAGGCAGCAAGCGTGCAACTACAATCCTGAGTGTATTTTCCCACTGTTATGCCTCTAATTATATTTTAGAATGCACATTAATATCTACACATCATGTACAGCCTAATGTAGCACCATACAAGCCTTATAACAGTCCACAAAATAGGACACACAACAATTCTATGCAGCATACAAACGGACAGCATAACGTTACATCTTTTCGCTACTTTTCTACGTCGGTAACTCAAAACCTATCCCTACTTTAATCAAACTGTTCTTCACACATTTATACATAATATTAGCCTTCAAACAGTCTCAGCAATTTACCATATCAACAATGAAAAATGTTGAGCAATAGCTATGTATATATCAGCCCATAAATTCCAATCAAGAACACAATTGCGACAACACATAAGACCTTACTGTTGCGGACTGTAAAAGCAACCAAACAGCCTGATTATACCACAACCAATCTATCCTTTTTAAATTACATAAGTAATACTTCATAATACAGCAAACCATGAAGAGAAACAACCCTTAATTTAACAAGAAAAGCACATAGCAACATCAACAACACATGCTGTCCAGAAATTTCAGCTTTAATACAACTAACATACTCTCTTGTTTGTCATGAGAAAATTATACTAAACACATGATTACACCTACTTAACTTTAACATTACATGTAGGAATTGCCAAAGAAGCCTTAAGGTCACTTGAAGCTACTTGAAAAATCAACAAAACGTTGAGAGCAAAAGTAGAGAGCAATCTGTTTTTTTTTCTCGTCTTAAAAGTATATGACTTGTGGGAGCTACTTTCGTCCCCTTTTAGAGAGAATTTTGGCCGACTTACTAAGGCTTTATTAGCCTTACATACCAATCTAGTGATGTAGCTGGTTAACCCATTTCACTTGGGCCTTATTGGGCTCCAAACAGATGGATCTTGGGCTGCCTATGTGCAGATTTTTCCTTCTCTTATTGTGGCCCAATTAGTTAAGTATTGTAGAATGTAGTTGGGCCTTTTTCTTCTATCATGTTAAGCTGTAAATACTGCCCACTTATAGTACTAAGACATGGGCCAAAGATACCCTTTAACTCGGACTTTATTCATAATTGGAATTGGAGAATTTCGACATTGGGTCTCGTCTTCGTTTAACTCGCATGTTCAAGTTACCCAAGTAGCTGACTCACCTGCTAGCTTCCTAAGTCCTATAAGCACCTCAATTGTTTTCCTTTGTTTAGAGTCTTAGTTTTCTTAACTTGACATAAAATATGTATACACGCAACTTTCTTAAACTTTAGATACACATGACGCCCTTTAACGCGAGATGCAAACATTTTTAAAATTGGCACCAATATAAAAGTCCATATCATGTTTCATATGTAGAGTACAAACACTTATAGTGTGTGTGGGGTATTATAGATTCATTCCCCAATAAGAGAGTTTTGGCAGCCTCACATGTTCTTATACGCTAGTTTGCTGACTATGCCAACTACTTGGTGAGTGATATAGTGTCGCCTGGTCTGAACACCCACCAGGATTGCAAGTTTCTGCACAATATAAAGTTCTTCTGGGATGAGCCATATTTATTTTTTATTTATGCGGATGGGATCATTTGTAGATATGTACCAGAAGTGAAATGATGAGTATTCTTGAAGTATGTCACTCTTCATTAGTGGGTGGTCATCACAGTAGAGCTCGAACTGCTTAGAAGGTGTTACAGTGTGGCTACTATTGGCCGTCTATATATCAAGACACCTATGGCTATGTCAAGTTATGTGGTAGATGCCAAAGAGAGGGCGAGGTATTGTGAAGGCACGAACTTTTTCTAAATCCTATTTTGGTGATAGAACTATTTAACATATAGGGTATTGACTTTATGGGGACCTTCATTAGCTCTCATGGTAATAAGTACATACTAGTTGTAGTTGATTATGTCTCAAAATGGGTAGAGGCTATAGCTCTACCAAAAATGAAGGTAAGAGTGTTACCAGGTTTCTCCAAAGAAACATTTTTTTTAGATTCGGTACACCTCGGGCAATGATCAGCGATGGAGGTTCTCATTTTTGCAACTGACTATTCAAAGCTCTCCTTGAAAGATATGATGTGATATACCAAGTGGAAACCCCATACCATCCCCAAATAAGTGGGCAAGTAGAAGTATCAAATAGAGAAATAAAGCAAATCCTATCCAAAATGGTGAATGTAAATCACACTGATTAGTCAAGAAAATTGGATGATGCTTTATAGGTCTACCACATAGCTTTTAAAAGCCAAATTGGAATGTCCCCTTATCAATTGGTGTTTGGGAGAGCTTATCACCAACCAGTTAAACTTGAGCACAAGGCACTATGGGCACTAAAGAAGCTAAATCAAGACTATAATTGAGCAACGACTTCTAGATTGATGCAAGTAAATAAACTCGATGCATTTAGGCTATGAGCATATAAGAGCTCTGCATTGTACAACCACAAGATGATTGTTCAGCATGATCACAAAATTAAAAATCACCATTCCCAAGAAACTCAGATCCAAGTGGATGGGACCTTTTAAAGTGGTACACATTTTTAATTATGGAGCCATCAAATTAGAAAGCAGGGATGGTAAAATTTTCAAGGTCAATGGGCAGAGGGTCAAATTATACATGGGTGTCATGAAAGAAATCAAGATAGTGGAAGATTGGGACCTTGAAGAGGCATTAGCACCAGAGCCTCCTATCGTGCTGTGATAATAAATCAACCGCTTCCTAGAAGACAACCCAAGGTATGCCCTTTGACCTTTTCTTCGTGTCTTTACTTTGAGGACAAAGTGTTTTATTTTGGTGGAGTGTGGAAGGTTATGGATTATCATGAAGTCTGAGTAGCCTCGAGTCCATAACTTCCCCTATTTTTGATCCTAAGGTTTTCTTGACGTGTTTCTTTTTCATTGTGGATATTTAATTTTCTATTAAACCAGCATATTTTAGGTAATGTCAATAGTTTGTAAATACATAGTAGTGTTATTTGTTAGCATATACATAGTCTTTAAATACTTTTTGAATTCTAATGCAAAATTGGGTACCCCACAATTTTTTTGAGATTGTAGTTATTGATGCATTCATGCATTTTGAGTATCTGGCAATGCTTATTCTGGTAATGTGAAGGTAAGCTGAGGCTTGAAGCAAGACCTGTGAGTCTACACTTAATTATGGGTGTAGTGTCATGTGTGTTGTGAGCTTATTTTGCTACATTCATGCATCATGTATGGACACAAAACTTGCCTTGTTATTCTGAAAGTGGTTTGGTGATATGGTCTATTTGGAAAGGTTCTTAGGCCTTTGTTCTTTTAGTGAACCCACTTTTAGCCTAAATGACCTACCAAATGAGTGAGTGAATCCCTTATTCAAATTTCTTGAGCTTCTCATGTACTCATTCTTTCTTGACACCTTACTAGCTTCTTCCTAAGTCCTATAAGCAC
>DF367142.1:1535-19630 GCA_000787875.1 Solanum virginianum | reverse complement strand
GATTTAACTATGAATTTCAACATAATTCTAACTTTCAAAGATCGCCTGTGGGTGCAGTGGTCTTCCCTGGCTCGCTAATATGGCCTGTGGGTGCAGTTGTCTTCCCTGGCCCACTAATATGACTTGGTACCATGGCCTGTGGGTGCAGTGGTCTTCCTTGGCTCACTGATATGGCCTGTGGGTGCAGTGGTCTTCCCTGGCCCACTAATATGAACGGTACTATGACCGGTGGGTGAGTGGTCTTTCCTGGCTCACTAATATGATGTATGAGTGCAGTGGTCTCCTATAAAGTCTTATAGTTATTCCTCAGTTCACGTATTGGGAGGTATGTATCCATTGTTTCGGATATGCATTTAACCAGTGTACTTTAGTTTTAATGGCTATCCTTGTACATATATATATATATACTCTATACGTTCTACTTTACATATTCGGTACGTCTTTCGTACTGACCCCCCTCTCTTTGGGGGCTGTGTTTCATGCCCGCAGGTTCAGTTGCACATTTATGTTTCAGGTGGTTAGTCCGTATTACAAAGGAAACTCTGCCGAAATTTTTTTAAAATGAATAGTATTTTGTTTTGAAATCTGATTCGATTATGTGATTTGGGGTGCCCAAATGGGTGGCAGTCACGGCCCATAGGTTGGGACGTGACTTTTGGTACACACGGTTGTATTACTCTCATCCTGATTATGTTGGGGCCCCTGACCCGTCTTATGACTCAGTATGTCTGTATTAGAGGTCTGTGGATAATCTGTGAGTTTGGGTCTCACTTTTAACAAATTCAACGTGAAAGTACATTGGTTTCAAATGATATTAAGCAGCATTAAGTCATTAACTGGCTTTAAGCAGTATCTTAACGTTACAAATTCTGAAAGGCTTTGAGCATTCTGTTGCCTAATCTATAATTGTGCAGAATGTACAGCAGCTAGGGACAGGACCATCTAAACATCAACACTTACTTCACTAAAAGCTGATGGTTATCCGTTGCTCTATCTTCTTGGATGATGCTACAGGTAATTCACTAAAAGTTGATGGTTATCCGTTGCTCTATCTTCTTGGATAATGCTACAGGTAGGAATTATGAATGCATAGAATCCAAGAAATTTAACAGTTGAAATAAGGAGATTAGGCTCGGCAAGTGCAAAAATCTGAGTTAAAGATATTACTAACTTCTATGAAAATACCAAGGAATGAACATAAGACATGTTTAAGCCCGAATCGCAAGAAAAGAAGGATCTTTCGAGATTCATAACGTTATCTACATTTAGCTAAGTCATGCCAAGAAACGAAATGCTTTACATACCTCTCTTTCTTTGTCCAACTATCTCCAACGCCAAACCAATCCAAATTACTCTTCCGGACGCGCAATATCTACAATAATGACAATAGCATTTTCAATTAACTACAATCCTTTTATGGGTCTTTAAATCTCAAGTTTAGCCTGAACTTTTATAAAAAAATTCGCTAGCATTTCCCCTTAAATTAGATCATTTCGGGACTCCATCTTGGCCCCAATTCATCAACAACAACAATAACAACAACAGTAACAACAACAATACAAGCCTTCCCAAGTTCGCAACTTTCCTAAATTCGCTAACACACTTCACTTTCTCACAAAAATAGAAAAATAGGGCAGCATCTCAAATTATACATATCCACCACACTCAAACACCCCTACACACTCCAAGAATCCAATTATATCATTCAAGCGTCAAATGCAACCTTACAACGTCAAAACGCAACATTTCATTACCATAAGGGTCCAACTCGACCAACCCTTCAAGAATGTAAATAAATAATTTCTAATACTTCTTTCACCCTACAAGACTCATTTTTATATCAACTACTCACAAACACATAAAGTTAAGTCAACATAATCTCACACACACATATATGCCCAATTTCGAACCTACACCCCTCAAGCTTAAAATCCCCTTAAACAAGCAAACTCTCATGGTTTCCTTTCAATTTACCATACACCAATACCCATACAACCTTTAAATTCAACCAAAATAAGGTTAGAATTAACATACCTTCAAACCCCTTCAAGAAGTTCCAATCGCCAATACCGAATTTTAAAGTATTTTCTCAGCAAACCAACGCTTCCACACTACTTGGGGGACCCCATATACTAGGCTTGAAGCGTCAAAATAATCGAAAGATCGAAGAAGTACAAATTTCCTCTTTTTACTGTAGCAACCCGAGAGGGTTGCTCAGTGGGGATAGTTGTTTTCCATGTTTTTTTTTTTGCTAAGAGTTGTAGAAATTTCTTGTACAAATGTTTCATATACACACATATATATAAAGATAAGGGAAAGATAATAAAGTGGCCTCACTTAATACTTGTTTCAATCCAAATTGCCCACCTACAATATTCTAGAATTATGCTTTGAAATTTTTTTTGAAGACTTTCTTGCTACCCTTGGACTTAAACATAACTCACAAATATACATATGTGTATTTGCATATACAAGTTGATACACACACACTTCTTGCAATTGGTCAACTTTAATCCCAAGTTTCCAAAAACTTCTCTTTAGTCATATTTTTTTCTAAAATTGACACTTAGATCCCAAATCCCCGTAACCGTTCCAACGCACAAGAATATGGGTTCTACATCCTCCCCCCTTAAGAATATTCATCCTCGAATGTCACACTAACCATGTGAGTTTTCAACTTCTATAATGCAGCATCCAATAATGAACAACTTAGCAATCACATATATTATGCTTAACAAGGAAAATGAAATAAACATACCCCTTAGCGTTACAATATTACCCGACCATTTAAATGCTGGTTCTCCTTGAAACTGAAATTAGACTAACTTCCTTTGACAGTCGACCTTAGAATCAGAAGAAACTAGTCAATCCATACCCATAATTACATCAAAGCCTGTCATATCCAGCTCTATCAAGTCAGCCCGAGTAAAGCGTTCACAAACAGATATTAGGCAGCTTTTATAAACTCTGCTAACAAATAGATTCATCTATCAGTGTCATAACCTCACAAGGCTCCATTGGTTCAGATTCTTTATCAATTAAGCAAGCAACCAACGAAGAAATGTACGAAAAAGTGGAACCAGGATCAACCAACACATACTTAGCCCCAAGACGAACAAATATATACCTGCAATAACATTAGGCAATGCCTCCTAGTCCTGTCGACTAGCTAGAGCGTAGATGCAGTTCGTAGGATCGCTAGGACCTGGAGCTCCATCACGACCTCTACCATGACCTACTGTCACAGGAGTACCTCGCCCCGTAGGGTGCATAGCCACTGAAGCAAAGGAAGAAGCTCCAACTGCACCGAAAGTCTAGCCTGACCCCTCTGCACCAACTCTATTGGGACAATCACGCATCCGGTGGCCCTGACGGCCACATGCAAAACAGGCACCTGTAGAACGAAAACACTCCCCTGGGTGTCGTTTCCTACAAAGTGGGCACAGGGGCATGAAAAATCTCAGCTGACTACTGGGATTCGATCCTGCCCCTGACTGACTAGTACCAGCTGGTCTCCCACTGGGGGTCTACGAAAGTGTACTTCATATCGGTCGAGGAGGAGGCCCACTCTGCTGCGGCTGAGACTGGCTACCCCAAAAATCTGCTGCTGAACCGGATAACATAGCCCTCTTGGGCAGCCCCCTATCATCTGTCCTGCCTGCCTGGCGTCCTTGACGATGATCCTCCATACCCTGGGCATGGGCCTGAATGCGGGCAATATCCATCCCAGGTTGGGCAGCCATCATCAGATAACTATCAACATAATATGAATCCAGCCCCACAATATAGTGATGCATACGATCTATCATGCTGGAAACATGAATAGGTGCATATCGAGCTAAAGAATCAAATTCCAGGCTATATTATCGAACAGTCCGACCTCGCTGCCTCAACATCAAAAACCTATCCTCCCTGGCATGCCTGATTTCTGGAGGTAAAAAGTGAGCTAGGAAAGCTTCAGTGAATTCGCCCCAAATAGCTGGCGGGGCTCCCTCACCTCGAGCTAACAACTATGAATCGTACCAATTTGTTGTAACATCATGCAGCCGATAAGATGCCAGCTCTACAGATTCTGCTTTAGATGCTCCATTCACCCTCAATGTCCGCTGCATCTGTCTCACAAACTCCTGAGGATCCTCTGAAGGTTTGGACCCAAAAAATTCTGGTGGTCCACATGCCAAGAAATCACAGGCCTTGGAACTGTCTCGGCGAGCTGCCTGACTATTATCAGCCTCCTGCCTGTGGGCTTGAGGTACCACAATCTGGGTTAATAACTGTATTGCCTCCCATAGCTCCCCGATCTCCGTACCTGGCTGGGGAGTTGGAGGCTTTGGCGCTCACACCTTTGGAGCTGGTGGAGTAACTGAACCCGCTGTTGGGGGTACAATCTCTGGCTCCAGATGATCACGATCCCTAGTAGCTCCCCGACCTCGTCGGGTTTCCCAACCCTGAAGGGCTTCTCTGACTACTGCAGATCTGCCCCTGCGGGCAGCTGGTGCCTTTTTCGGAGGCATATTTGAAATCAAAGTAATCTGATCATCTGATGTCTTTATCGGGGCACAACTAAAATTAAAGAAACTCTTAGTAGACAAGAGGGGGAATCACCTTACGAACATCGCTCTAACGCACGATCTAATATCAAAAGAAAAGTGATATCCTAAACATCCGGTAGCCTCCTATTTTAGATGTGGTGCACAACACATCGATAAACAAGAATCTACTAGACACGGTCTGTGGACACTCCGAGGAATAACTGCTCTGATACCACTTCTGTCATGACCCAACCTATGGGCTATGACTAGTACCCGATTGGGGCACTCAGACACCATTGCTAAGCCAGAATCTGACTATATTAATTAGTTTATTTACAAAAATTTTGGTAGAGTTTCCTCTATTTTCTTAACTAACCCAAAACCTGCATACAGACAATCCCAGCAAACAGAACATATATACATACATGCGGGCCGACAAGGTCACCGTTGTGGTTAAACCGCCTAACATATACAGCATATATATGTTCAAACTGACATGTCCCATACTCACAGGAGTCCACAGACCTCTATACAAGCAGACTGAATCAAAAGATGGGACAGGGCCCCGTCATACCCTCAAATGATGATAATACAAAATAAAGAAGTAGTATGTATACCAAAAGGTTGATCCGAAGCAAATGAGCTCTTCAGAAGGTGGACATGAATCCTAAGCTAGTGGCCCACTACTCTGTGCGTCTGCACCTACGGGCATGAAACGCAGCCCCCGAAAAAAGGGAGTCAATACGAAATACGTACCAAATATGTAAAGAAGAAAGTATAAACTATAAACGAGGGTAATAATCCAAAAAGAGGTATAAAAGGGCCAAACTCATATGCAAATGTCAAATGAACATTTCTTTTATCTCTTTAGAATATCAAACCGATGCCTAACGGACCGGAATGATGGCGAACTCCAAGATTGCGCCATCCCACTGCCTCACACCAGAACGTTCAAATCTCCGAAGTCTCCAACACACAAATCCCAACTGTAGCATAGGTGAGCCGACACGAGCGAGGCCCAGCGCTCACGTCATAGGATAGGTGAGCCGAGGCGAGCGAGGCCCAGCGCTCATGTATCATAATCTAGAGGTGACATCATGTAGATAAGTGAGCCGAGGCGAGCGAGGCCCAGCACTCACGTGAGCCGGGGCGAATGAGGCCCAGCACTCACACGTCAATACCGACCCGCCGTATCCAACCTCCTTCGGAATATATATATATATATATATATAAATAGTATGCACGATAATAACCAGCCCGGGAACTGGTGAATGAGGTCATAATAGCACGAGTAGAGTCGTGAGGATAATATGCACAAAATCATTTCCATAATTCCAATGTTAGGCAAAATATTCATTTTTGGAATTCAAATATTATTTATCAAAAATCCCCAACAGGAGTAGTAAGGCATTCATGTTTGCTTTTGACATGTTATTATTAAAAATCTAAAATAGTAGTAAATTATTCATATCCAATAATATTGTATAGTTTGCCTTTAATTCTTTTTAATATCATGCCCAGAGTCCATTATAAATCCACACTAGACTGTCCAACTCAGTTAAAAGGGAAAACATATATGATTGTTGCTTCATATGTACAAGCTGCTTATATCTTATAATTAATTTTTATAACCAAAATCTATATTTGGGTCCTTCATCTATTTCCATCAGCCCAATAGAACCCTTGTGAGGTGTTCCAATCTTAATGTCATAGATTTCAACAAAATCTTTACAGCCAGGATCATTTTTGGTCATAAAAGTCTAGGAAGCTTTCAATGGAAAATCATTATAAGTGACTTTTTCCTCAAATGAGAATAAGATTGTACATAAGAACTTGCTTTCTGTGTCATTCTCATAATGAACATAAAGACAAAGTAAAATCGAACCATGTTGTTTTCACTTGAAGTTTGTGGACAGTTGGTTCCTTGTGTGAATTTTCTCGACGACATCTTTCTAGTTATTGCTCTAACTATATCGATTCAGGTTGAAATCCTCTCTCTTACAGCATAAAACTTTGGCAAGCATAATAATATAGCTTACAACTGCATATCGACCAATATTCTTACATAACTTGAAGCAACAGAGGTTGCCTTTTTCCTTCATTGTCTGATGCAGCTTCCAGATTGGCTTTTGCCCTTATAAGTTTCGTTTTGAGGTTCTGAATTGTCGAGTCTACATGCCTTTTTCTTTTTCTTTAATTGAGTTAATTTCTCAGATATACATGCAACTACTAGGAAGCCTCTCAAAACATATTTGGAACAAGGTGTCTGTTTGTGCATATAATGTAAATATAGTATACTCGCAACTTTGTTCTGTCAAAGAGACCTTTCTCCCACTTTTAACAAATTCAACGTAAAAGTACATTGGTTTCAAATGATATTAAGAAGCATTAAGTCATTAACTGGCTTTAAGCAGCATCTTAACGTTACAAATTCTGAAAGGCTTTGAGCATTCTGTTGCCTAATCTATAATTGTGCAGAATGTACAGTAGCTAGGGATAGGACCAGCTAAATGTCAACACTTACTTCACTAAAAGCTGATGGTTATTTGTTGCTCTATCTTCTTGGATGATGCTACAGGTAGGAATTATGAATGCATAGAAACCAAGAAATTTAACAGTTGAAATAAGGAGATTAGGCTCGGCAAGTGCAAAAATCTGAGTTAAAGATATTACTAACTTCTACGAAAATACCAAGGAATGAGCATAAGATATGTTTAAGCCCGAATCGCAAGAAAAGAAGGATCTTTCGAGATTCATAATGTTATCTACATTTAGCGAAGTCATGCCAAGAAACGAAATGCTTTATATACCTCTCTTTCTTTGTCCAACTATCTCCAACGCCAAACCAATCCAAATTACTCTTTCGGACGCACAATATCTACAATAATCACAATAGCATTTTCAATTAACTACAATCCTTTTATAGGTCTTTAAATCTCAAGTTTAGCCTTAACTTTTTTAAAAAATTTCGCCAGCATTTCTCCTTAAATTAGACCATCCCGGTACTCCATCTTGACCCCAATTCATCAACAATAACAGCAACAACAATAACAACAACAATACAAGCCTTCCCTCGCTAACGCACTTTACTTTCTCACAAAAATAGAAAAACAGGGCAGCATCTCAAATTATACAATCTGCAACTTTCCTAAATTCGCTAACACACTTCACTTTCTCACAAAAATAGAAAAACAGGGCAGCATCTCAAATTATACATATCCACCACACTCAAACACTCCTACACACTCCAAGAATCCAATTATATCATTCAAGCGTTAAATGCAACCTTACAACGTCAAAATGAAACATTTCATTACCATAAGGGTCCAACTTTCAACCAAAACAAGGTTAGAATTAACATACCTTCAAACCCCTTCAAGAAGTTCCAATCGCCAATACCAAATTTTAAAGTATTTTCTCAGCAAACCAACGCTTCTACACTACTTGGGGGACCCCATATATACTACACTTGAAGCGTCAAAATAATTGAAAGATCGAAGAAGCACAAATTCCCTCTTTTTACTGTAGCAACCCGAGAGGGTTGCTCAGTGGGGATAGTTGTTTTCCTTTTTTTTTTTTTGGCTAAGAGTTGTAGAAATTTCTTGTACAAATGTTTCATATACACACATATATATAAAGATAAGGGAAAGATAATAAAGTGGCCCCACTTAATACTTGTTCCAATCCAAATTGCCCAACTACAATATTCTAGAATTATGCTTTGAAATTTTTTTTTGAAGACTTTCTTGCTACCCTTGGACTTAAACATAACTCACAAATATACATATATGTATTTACATATACAAGTTGATACACATACACTTCTTGCAATTGATCAACTTTAATCCCAAGTTTCTAAAAATTTTTCTTTAGTCACATTTTTTTCTAAAATTAACACTTAGGTCCCAAAACTCCGTAACCGTTCCAACGCACAAGAATACGGGTTCTAACAGCATAGTTGTTGGACTACCTTAGCCCCTAATAGATGAGGTGTATATCCTCGTAAATTGTGATGATGAGTTTCATTAGATCTTGATTATTGTTGTATTAAAGGAACGATGCATAAAGGTCTATGATCCAAGGTCCTCATTGAGGAGCAACGACAAAAAATTATCTAGTGTATGTGAAAAGTTGGCTAATGTTATCAAAGTACTTCAATACAATGATTTTTAAATCAAAAAGAGTGAATCGATTGATTAGCGGTTGAATTTTACTAGGACTCAAAAAAATCTCATCCCTTTGATGTCAAATACATTGCTGTCATTTTTCAGCAATCAAGTGATAGTTTGTACGTATCACTTTTCATTTACTTTTTCATTTACAAATACAATGTTATTAATTTTTTAATAGATGACACACACACAATACAGGGATTGTGGAGTTTTTATTTCTGCTTTCGCTGAGTATTTAAATGATGGACTATAAGTACCATCTTTTGGGACTATTTCTAAGTCTCTTCACATGAGATACCCTTCCCTTTTTATACAATGATAGAGTTAAAAAAGCTCAGAATGATGATGTTAGTGACAGTGACATCCCGCAAATTATACCTCTTGATAAAAATCTTATGGTGAACATTGAATAGATTTAGATTTAGATCTGGTGATTGTGATTATGGTTATTTACATAATAACAACATTTATATATTAATGTATGTCATCTTGTTGTTGTATTATTTTTTTACATTTTAATTGTACAACAAAAATAAAATATGTTGGAACAATGTCAATTCTATTAGAACTTAAGTTGAATCTATGGTAATAGATACTACCTATGTTGAAATGGTTATGAGATTATTGTATCGCACTTGTTTTTATTATCTTTTAACTATACAACAAAATAAAATATGTTCGAACAGATGCACAGTTTTGTGTACGAGGTTCTTATATAAAGTCTATAAGTCTTATAAATACATGCCACCATAGGATTATGATTACCAATATGATTTGCAATTGAATCCACATAGCTCATGACACCCACTTAGTGGGTAGAGTTCCACCTTGACAATTAGAATTCCCTTTTTCTAATGTAGGGGCAACACCGGGATTCCATATTGTAGCTCCCGTGGTCTTATTGTTGTTTATAGTGACTTCCCACATATGTATGACTTATTATGTTTCTTGCATGACTTCACTTATGAAATATTGGTATATTAATATCTCTTTTCTCACTCTTGCGCTACTCATTTACTTGCTTATAAACTTACTTAGTCTTTTGCAATACACGATTATTATTGCATTGTATGCCTAAATACTTAGTACATTTCAATTATACGAACACATACTTTATGCCTATATTATTTTATAATGTAGAGACAGGTAATATCCCTATCCTCATCCTCGTTGTTAGATCTGGCTTGCTTCACAGTCTTATTTGTGAGTCCTCATACACCAGGGATGAAACCTACTTCCTTTTAGCTTATGTAAGTTTGAGTTTTCTAAAGACTAACTTTTATGTTTTTAGGATGATCTAAGGACATGTCTTAGCCCCCACCTAGTCTAGTACTTAGAGGCATTGTTGGACACAATGTATGAATTTTATGTTGACTAGCATCCTATCATTATCTCATGTTATAAACCTTTAGTGCTTCATTCTAAGTTTTCGCTTATCGTAAATATTCATAACCTATGAATACTTATCCGAATGCTAAGAGGGCTTGTTTGAGTTTCCTGTGGGATTCTCATTCAATATATCACACCTAGGGCCTAGCTTGGGTCGTGTCACCTACCAAGCTATCGTAGAATATCATAAGCATATAAAAGGTAAGAAAAACATCAATAAAAGTATGGTAAAGAGTAAATAAAATTTTCGTCCATAAAAGTCTAGGGAATGAAGGGAATCAAGTCAACTCACGATCAAACGGGATTACACATCAAGTTTTGGTCTAAACATGTCTTTATAATTATGGCAGGGGAATAAGACATGTTCGTAGCTTATCCACACTTAATGAAAGAAAAGATATGGTTTTAAAGCAGCAATGTAAACAAAAAGGACAATCAAACATAAAGTGATAAGTCCTTGAAATATGAGGACTCACTAATTCTTCTTCAAACAATCTCCAAAGTTGGTCACTAGATAGAGGAGAGATGCTAGACCTTACATGATAAGATAATGTAGGTAAAGAGTATGTGTTAGTATTTTGAATGCACTATGTATATGGACAATACATGGTATACATATACATTCATAACATCAAGTAAAAGTGCATGATTTATTAAATGCAAGACCATAATAGCATAGACATGATGTAAAACATGAGATAATTTACAATTTAAAATAATAGGACAAAGCATAAAGCTTAAAGTAAACTTAGTCATTTTATGAGATATCAATCTTAACCAACAATATGACCATGCGGGCTATAACATGAAATCCGATGTAACTCCCACATCAAGAAGAGAGTAGACTCTGTGATGGTACCCTCAATAATTGATGAGTTATATGTGGATCCACTAGCTAGCCTTAAAAGACAATCTATGGTGACACATAGTTTTGGAAAAGAGGTTGCTATTAGGATTCCCTTAGGAAGATAACCTTAATGCCTTTCAAACTGAACCCCACCTCAAGCCTTCTCAGTGCTAAGTTAAATTCCAGCATAATATTAAAGCTATAATTTAATGAAAACATAACATAAGTTGACACATTAAATCATCACCATAACCAGAATAAGTCATAAAAACCTTGGTGATTCACTTAATGTGAGAATTTATTCTTACCACATCCAGAATCTATGATTAGGTGAGAATAATCATTTCACCAAAATTCATTCATTCTTTAAGGACTTCTATAAATTATAATTAAGCATTTGCATGAAAGTTGGGTGAAGTCCTTTGTCATTCATGATCATTGTTCATAGTAAATTAGGGTAACTATGTGGTCTAATCGCAAATCAACTTTGAAACATGCAATTCAATAAAATCATGTATAATTTCAATAAAGATCATCAATTGGAATCATAATTGAAAGAACTCACAATGAAATTTATGAATCTTAGATAGTCCTATAGAGAAATTGTTTATTGTAAATAATCATAATTCATTCAATTAGAGTAATATGCAAATAATTGAGTGTATATTGAGTAAATAAATATTAATTCAAATTTAATTCATGCAATTGAAAGAGAATTCAACAAACTCCTAATGAAAATTATAAACCTTAGATATCGTTGTAGAGAATTCATATGAAAAATCATCAATTTCATGCAATTATCATCAATTCATGTTAAAATAATTCAATAATCATGAAACAAGTCATAATTTATGCAATTAAGTACAAATCATAAAAATCATTAAAAAAATACATACTTGAAATTTATAAAAAAGTGAAATATTTTGAGCTCCATAGGTGGAAGGTACCCATGGATGAATACCCACATATCTTAGAGTAGAATATTGAAGAAATTTGAAGAAGTCTGAGAATTTGATGAACTTGAAAAAAAATCCTTGCTTGTCTTTAATGAAGAATTAGGTATTTTTCTAGGGAGAGAATTTTTGTAGTAAATGAATTATGAGAGAATGAGATAAATTTGAAGGGTTTAGGGTAGTTATAGACTTAGAAAGTACCAAAAAATAATTTAGTATTGTGCTGGATAAGTAGGAAAAAGTCCACAATGCCCTTCATCAAAAATTGAAATCGGACAAAAAATTCTTCCCAAGTCTGTGATACAAAGAATGTTCAATATAGCACAATTTCTGTCGAAATCGGTCAAGAGAGTTCTTAACTAGCATAGATCATGTCCACGATGCTGACATGACATGAACCCTTTTGGTTAAGAAATGTTTTCAAAAATTTCGCCCACGCTATTTTTTCAACAACAATGACAAGCAGCAATAGTCAAATAATTATCTGCAATAATGTCATTTTTCTTTTCGTGTAAAATATCATTATTTTTGGCTCCATTTTTTTCCATCTTTGTTCTTTTTTAGTTAATAGGGTTATATAAGGATGGACGAAAGTGTCAACTTCAAAACTTCAAGACCACTCCACACATCCTTCAAAATCCCTTAATCGTCAATTCCATAATTATCACCTACACTTGATTAAAATAACTTGAGTCACTACAATTTAAAATTTTAAACCGTTTTGTGACCTTTAATTAAAAGTACCTAAACATGTGGTCAGAAATGTAGAAGCAACTTGTTTAATGAAGTAATTACGTGGGATTAATTAGATGGTCGAGATTAGAAGTATTACAAAGAGATTAACATCAAAGATCAATTCTCTCTTTCAGCTCAATTAAATATCCTAACATGATTGGATTGGGGAGTTACACATTTACCGATAATTCTCAACTTGTAACTATTTTCTCTCTTCGATTATCTCCGTTTCTTTCTCCCAAATTCCTTCTTAATTCTTCTTAGAAATTCATTCAGGGGCTCAAATGGCCAACTACGGAAAATTAGTTAACTTCTAATAGTTATTATTCAATATATTGTCAAGATTATAACTCGTACACTAAAAATATGACAAGTCTAACAATGCCCAAAACTGGACAATAGAAGTAAGTCTGCATGACATGGTGGATCAAGGAAAACTTAAGAGCAGCCATTATTTGATTTGGTTTTTCAGCACGTGTCTGGCATACTCTCTTCAGAAACATATTGATGTCAAGCTGAGATTGAGACATGGCAAAGATTGCACCATTCACATGCTCGATGAGATATGAGGCATCATCAAAGGAACGACATGCAACTTCCATCAACTTTGAGGCTTTGAAGGAGAAGGGGACGATGGGGGCTTCAGATCTGGGTACTGCAAGATATATATTAAGAAATATAGTCAATATTTCACAAGCCTAAAGTTGTTCCCAGGCAAAAAGCATTTTTATGGTTTTGGGCAAAAACAGAGATAAAAAGCAGCCTTAAAAACCATTCATGACCTAAACTGACCGACAGTAACAAAACAGAGAAGGAAAGGAGACACAAGAATTAAGCGTTCCACTTTGGTGAGTTTGGCACTGTCAAACTGCTGCCTATCGTGGGATAAACAGTGGTCAGGTAATAATTTTAGATCAATTGGGATGTGTGCCAGACTCGCAAATAAAGAACCATGAACAAAGCATAAATGAATCCATCCCAGTGTCTATGTGGCATGTGGATATATTCAAGAATCATCCCTAACACCCTTCCACTGCTTCTGAGATGTAGTAAAGAATAAAAATAGTTTTTCAATAGCTTTGCAATCTCAGACACCTGCTCATGGTCATGGATGTGTAATCAAGGTGAGACGGTACGTGTGTGCACGAGAGAGAGAGAAAAAGAGATCATACATTTGGATATGGGGATGATGGCCTAGGACCACAATTAGCAGACTTCTTAATGGAACCATTGAAGGAAGATTGACTATTAATTTCATTTGCTTGAATCACAACATTATTGTTGTCTTGCGGTTGCAACCCTTTGGCCTTCTTCTTGGGATAGATATGAACAGATGGAGGGAGAAGGGTTTCTTGGATCTCCTGCAAAGAAAAACAAATAAATATTTTAAGTTTTTAACTGACCAAGATGAAATTATCTGTACAGGTTTCTGATAACTAAAAAGAGTGTGCTTCTGATTTCATTACAAGACCAGCAACATAAAGAAAGTGCCTAAGGAAACATTTATTAGATTGCCAATTAGGCCAGGTTGATGCAGGTTATCACAGCCCAAAAACTAGTTGTCTTATTATTTGAGAAACGATAGAATTCTACGCAAAGAATACATATAGGCAGATCATTTGCAAATGATACAGTTGAACATGAATGAAGAGATTAAATCAGACCAACTCAAACTACTAGGAAAAAAGGAAGAATACCTGCCATCCTTTCTTGCCTCTTATCCCACCGCGGATAGCATAAGCCTCTTTGAGACCATTTTTGACCAATAGTTCAGCCACTTTAATTGAGTTTCCATCAAAACTACCTTCCACATCAAAGAAAGATATCCGTCAAACTCCTTGAACAACTCAAATAGTGAAGTGTTAATACGTCACTATCTGCTATTACAGCAGCTACCTTTAGAACATCCAGTGTTTTTTCAGAGCAGAGGCCATAAAGGCAACTCTCAGTAGGAGAGAGACATTCAACAAACACATGTTATTAAGTGGGAAACAGAATTAATCTCTCTCTTTGCAGTATCTGATTGTAAGACACAGCTATAAAGCTAATTAGTAAAGCCACAACATAGGGTTGCCATCTTGGTAGGCAAAAACCCTCATTACCCCCAAGACAATAATCAGATAGAAGGTGATGTAACTTAAAAAAAGAAAAACTTAGGTCAAAGGGCATTTACACCTGCCACTACTTGGACAACTAGGAAGCGTCCCAATCACAGCTCCATCCACTCCTCCTGCATCTACATGTTAGTTGACTGTGTTGACAGCCTCCTGGCATCCAGAGGGGATAGGTGCAAACATCCTTCTCAACCAAGTAATATAGATGGACTGGTAAAGTCATGAAGAACAGACATAAGGAGAGACATTGGAGCTAATCCAAATCCATCCATGACCTACTCAACTAACCATAAAGGTAATGGTAAGTTGACATTATAGAATATCTTATTTAATAATAACAATTGCGCCTTTTTAAAGAACATTTTTATAACAATGGTATTCAAGCCAATTTGCAGGCACCTCGACCGTTCCACCGGGTGGCGGATGCCTGCTAAAAGACCACTTGCCACTTGCACTTTTTGCACACAAAGAGAGTTATTTGATAACATGGAGAAGGATCACAAGATAACTTTGCAAGATTATTTGGCACATACAAGCAAGGCTGGCTAGAGGGTTCAGGCCCCACAATTTTGGGGTCCCTAATTTTTTCCCGTCTGTATAGAACTTCCCAATTAACTCAATTGAGCCATGCTTAGCCAATTAAAGAACACATGCTCCATAGCAAGATTTTTTCCATTTTGAGGATCGAATCTGAGGCCTCTAGTAACGGAAGAATGAGGCCCAATTTTAACCTATAACAGATTTTTAAGTTAATTATTCTTTTAAAAAATATTGAGCAGGAAAAATAAGATCTCCCGTTTTAAAGTTGGCTTTAGGTCACCGATTTTATTGAGCTGCCTCTGAATATAAGGGTGGACTCAAAGCTACTCATTCCCAGTCTCTCTACATGTCTATACTCTACAAATAATGCAAAATAACAAGAGAGACCCAATTACACACATGATGCAACAAAGACAGACACCCCACCCACCCAACACGCACACACACATATTTATGGATTGAAAGATGTTTGGTTCTAAACAGGAGCACTCTAATAATTATAAAATAAATAGAAAATATTATTAATATTTATTATATCTTTCTTCCACTATGAGCCAAAAATTTGAAAAACTGTATATTGCACAAAAGCTTGCCACACTTTACTATGCCAAAGAAACTAATATGACAGTAAAATGCTGTATAAGAAAAGGTCAACCAATTCTGCAACTGGAAAAAATTATATCATCAGTCAGATGCTTCAATTTGAACTCATAATTAGATGAAAAAGGATGCAGAGAGTTAGATGTGGAGGACTTGAAATTGGATACAGGCAGCTTAGTTTGGCCTTACCATGACTCACATCAAAGATACTATTCTATCTGATAAAGCAAGATATAGTGAAGCATGAGACATCAAGGGCCAATACTGGTTCAAGTAAACAAAATGTTGAACATACTTACTTTTCAATAACACAAAGCGTAGTATTTTGTGGGTCGTTGAAATTCTGAAAGACCCTCTTACCAAAGGCATCTTCATCTCCTTGGGTGAACTCAACCTGCATCACATTCTTATTGAACATTCTCAAACTGGGAGAAGGCAATTAAGCCATACTCTTGTTATCCCGAATATCTAACAGCTGGGAACTGGGATCATCACGAAGTTTCCTAAAGGCATCAACGGCAGAGGTGAACTTATACTTTAGAAAGTACTCTTCGAATAATGGGATAAGAACTAGCCAGATAAACGTAACCCCAACAACAAAGAAGGGATACTTATTGAAGAAAATCATCAATAGAAACCAAGGTTATTTCTAAGTTAAGTTTGCTGGGAGTGGGTATTGTAGTTTCAGATGCAAAGGAAGAGTGAGTAAAATAAAGATTCATACAAAGGGAAGATAGGTGGATTTTAGGGACAGATTTGATAAATTGGTTCTTCTGGATAGCGATTTCTGGTTTTAGGGGAATTCAATTTCAGTTGGATTGAATTGCAGGAGACAGTGGGAGAAGATCTGTGCGTTTGTGGGTGTTTCTTCAGAGGTAAACAAGATGAAATAGCTACTGAAAGAGACTCCATTGAAATAAGAAAAGAGAACAGACGTTTGAGATTTTGGCAAGAAAGAGAGATGATAAGATATGCCATCCTCGCCATTTATAACGCCAAATTATAATATTTTCTCACGTGGGATGAAATAATATAAGATTTGAATTTGGTTTTTAAAACTATATTATTTTTTTTTGTAATTATAATCTTATCAGATAAATAAAAAATCATAACAAAAGCACAATACTTTTTTTGGTTTCTCATCCAACTCGACTAATTTGGATTCACGCCAAAAAGACCCACATTAAGGGCAAATCACTTTCTAACAAATGTGACTCTGTATTCAAGCTCGAATCCGAGATCTTGATTAAGGGTGAAGGATTATTTACTATTCTACCACAACTCTTAGTGATAATAAAGTATAATATACTATCGTAATGCTTTTTTTAAAAAAATCAAATAAAATATATTTATTGATCAAACTTTAGTTCAATGACCTAAAAATGAACATGATTTATAATGTATTATGTTTACTGAGTTGTTTGTTGGACAATATCATTAGCAACTATATAATCATATTCTTATATGGTGAATATTTTATCACTCCTTGAATATTCTTGTAAAAACTTATGTAGATATAAAATGATTTCTTAATAAAATATAAAGTTATGATCAATTAGTATTTGAAAAATAAAATCATGATATGAAATTGTCAATCGTGTTTTTTTGAAAATTTTAAAATTTCATCCCATGACTTTAAAGCATGAGATAAAATTGCACTTTCAAACATTGATTTCATCTTGTAATTTTAAGTCATGAGATGAAATTGCATATCCAAAACACCTATTTAGTTTTGTACGAATAGAATTACTCAATTTATGACTTTTATCTTATAAAATCATTCAACATGATTTATCATAAAAAGAAATTGTCACTGGATAAAATAAACTTTTTCATATAATTAAAAAGAAAAAATTTATCATGCCCTGGAAGGTTACCCAAGACATGGCCGACACCTAGAGACTATTGCTAGTCCCCAAGTGAACCACTTAGCCTCGCCACAATTATTCAATCAATAACTCTACTAATCAGGGGATGATAAAACAAAAGTAATGAGCACATCTCATCTAGTCTCAAAATAATATAATAAATGAAAGGCTAGTAAAACAAACTAGCTCAACAATGTCTAAACAATCAACATTCGACTCTAGTCTATGAAGCCTCTATTACTATCAAGTGGTGTGTCACGACCCAACCTATGGGCCGTGACTGGCACCCGTTTGGGGCGCCCAAATCACATAATCGAATCAGATTTCAAAATAAGTTACTATTCA
>DF367144.1:6190-24539 GCA_000787875.1 Solanum virginianum | reverse complement strand
TGGACACCCTAAATGGGTGTCAGTCACGGCCCCCTAACCGGGACGTGACACAACTATTAGGAGGCTGGTGATGCAACAGCTTCTTACTTAAAATATGGGCAAAGATGGGCCTCTAAAGTGACGGATCTTGGGCTGCCTATGTGCAGATTTTTTCCTTCTCTTATTGTGGCCCAATTATTTAAGTAAGTTAGGATGTAATTAGGCCTCTTTCATCCTAACTTTTGGGATACAAATACAGCCCACCTATAGTAGTAAAACATGGGCCAAAGATACCTCCTTAGCTTGGATTTTATTCATAGTTGGAATTGGACACTTTCGACGTCGGGTCTCCTCTCCGTTTGACTCACAAATTCAAGCTACGTAAGTAGCTGACTCACCTGCTAGCTTCCTAAGTCCTACAAGCACCTCAATGTGTTTTCCTTTGTTTAGGGTCTTAGTCCCCTTAATTCAATGCAAAACATGTATAAATGCAACTTCCTTAAACTTTAGATACACATGACGCCCTTTAATGCGAGATGCAAACACTTGTAAAATTGGTACTAATTTGAAAGTCCATATCATGTGTCATATGTATAGTACAAATACTCATAGTGTTTATGGGGTGTTATATAATGAATAGCACATGGCAATATGTAAAAATGATACAACTAACACATATAGGACAGATAATGAGAACACAAAAAAAGAAAACATATCCTCCACCTAACCGATGCACCCACCTAACCTTGCCAATTAGCAACAACTCTAATTCGCAACCTCCACTTCTTCTTATCTGGGATCATGTCCTCTATGAGATCAAGCTCCACCATATCATGTCTAATCACCTCCCCCAGTACTTCTTCGGTCTACCTCTGCCCCTCTGCGTAGCTCCTAAAACCAACCTCTCGCACCTTCTAACAGGAGCATCAGTACTCCTTCTCTACATATGTCCAAACCATCAATCTTGTCTAATCAAATTTTGGTCTACCTCTACCGCTCCGTGTAACTCCCAAAACCAACCACTCGCACCTCTTAATAGGAGCATTGACACTCCTTCTTTGTATATGTCCAAACCATCGCAGTCTTGCTTCCCTCATCTTATCGGCCACTGAAGCCACCTCTAGCTTCTCCCGAATGTTCTTATTCCTGACTTCGTCACTCCTAGTATGACCACACATCCATCGCAACATCCTCATCTCTGTAACATGCATCTTCTAGACATGTGCCTCTTTGATTGGCCAACATTCCACCCCATATAACAAAGATGGTTTAACACCCATCTGTAGAACTTACCTTTGAGTTTAGGTGGGATCTTTTTATCATACAGTACTCCAGATGCAAGCCTCCATTTAGTCCATGCTGCCCCAATATGATGTGTGACATCATTATCAATATCACTATTATTCTTGATGATGGACCCCAGATACTTAAAGTTTTCCCTCCTGGGGATCGATTGAGTGTCAAGCCTCACATCAAAGTTTGTATCATCCCTCTCAACACTGAATTTGCACTCCAAGTATTCAGTTTTGGTCTTACTCAATTTGAATCCTTTAGACTCCAAGGCGCGTCTCCAGGCCTCCAACCTATCATTAACTTTAGTCCAAGTCTCATCAATCAGTACTATGTCATCAGCAAATAACATACACTATGGTACTTTCTCTTGGATAGATCGCGTCAGCTCATCCATCACCAAGGCAAATAAGAAAAGGCTCAACACAGATCCTTGATGGAGTCCCATCTCAACAAGAAAATACTCTGAGTCTCCTCCTGCCATTCATACCTGAGTTTTGGCTCCATCACACATATCCTTAATCACCCTGATATATGTCATTGGGACACCTTTCATCTCTAGACACTTGCATAGGACATCCCTTGGGACTTTGTCATATGCTTTCTCGAGATCAATGAACATCATATGCAGGTCCTTCTTACTTTCCCTATATTTCTCCACTAACCTCTTGAATATAAATATAGGGTAACCACTCAATACTGATAGTAGAATGAACTGGAATAAAGTCTGCAGAATTAGACAACCGATTAACTATCACCCAAATGCTATCATAACCCCTGAAAGTCTAAGGAAGCCTCACAACATAGTCCATAGTCATACGCTCCAACTTTCACACGGGAATGGGCAATGGTCGGAGTGTCTCACCTTGCCACTGATGCTCGACCTTAACATGCTAGCAACTGAGGCTACTCGATACATAGTCTATAATATCTTTTCTCATGCCATTCCACTAGTAATGCCACCTCAAATCTCGGTACATCTTAGTTATACCTGGCTGGATAGAGTATCGAGAATCATGTGCCTCCTATAAAATCAACTATATCAAATACCCCACTTTGGGAATGCATAATCGGCTATCAAAGCTGAGAACTCTATCTGAATCAACTATAACTTGACCCCAGAACCCTGTAACACTCTGTCTTGAAGACTCACTAGCAACTCATCCTTAGCACCAGATCTGATCAACCAATGAAGACTGAAACCCAACAAAGGCCAATACTGAGCTAGAATCAAAAATATCCAATCTAACCAACTTGTTACCTATGGACTGAATGCCTGAAGCCAACATTAATTACTCTACTACCAAATGTGCTAGGCTACCCATACTCACTACCTGCCTACTTAAGGCATCCGTTATAACGTTTGCATTGCCCTGATGGTGTAAAATAGAAATGTCATAGTCGACCAAAAAGTCCATCTACCATCTTTAGCGGGAACTAATGTCTCGCTAAGTCATAAGGTACTATAAGCTCCGGTGGTCCATATAGATATAACAATTCATGCCATATCGATAATACCTCCATATCTTGAGCGTAAACACTATTGTCACTAACTCTAAATCGTGAGTGAGGTTGTTATGCTCGTGGGTCCATAACTAGCTAGAAGCATAAGTAATAACTCGACCCTGCTTAACCAATACACAAACCAGCCTACCATGGGAGGCATTACAATATAGCACAAAGCTCTCTCACTCAACAGGGACAATTAGAACATGAGTTGTAGTTAGCAACTCCTTCAGCCTTTGAAAGCTGCCTCATACTCATCAGACTACACAAATGGCGCACCCTTGTGAGTCAATGGAGTCGTTAGAGAGATAACAGTGGAAAGGCCCTCAACAAACCACCTGTAATACCTGGCCAAACCAACATAACTCCAAATATCTATTATTAAATTAGTCCTAGGCTAGTTATGAATTGCCTCAACCTTAGCCAAATCCACACTAATACCCTCACCGAACACCATATGACCTAAGAAAGTCACAGAGTCAAGCTAGAACTCACACTTAGAGAATTTAGCATACAACTAGTTATCCAAAAGTTTCTGAAGCATGATACAGAGGTGTTAGGCATGTTGCTCTCGACTTGGTGAGCATACCTGAATATAATTGATAAACACCACCACAAAAGTGTCCAGATATCATTGAAATACCTGAGTCATCAAGTCCATGAATGTTGCAGGGCATTTAGTCAGCCCAAAAGGCATGACTAGGAACTTATTGTGCCCATTATGCCCACCATAGGGCATAATGAACTTCTGAATATCATCTGTCTAGATCCTCAACTGATGATACCCTGATCTCAAATTAACCATAAAAAATACTGAGCCCCTTGTAACTGATCAAATAAATAATCAATCACAGTAAAGGATAGTAATTCTTCACTGTTACCTTATTTAGCTGCCTGATATCGTCTGAGTTACACCTCTTTTTTGAAGATTAAAGCGATCGTTGTGAAGTTATATAACCTAAATAAGGTTAGGATCGATCCCATAGGGAATATGGTAAACTTGGAGTAATTTCAAGTAATTCAAGTTAATTAACCTACTTATAACCTTGAAAAGAAGGGGGGTTTGATAAATTGCATAAAATAATCCTAAACTAAAACAAGTGTGTGAAACCAGTAAGAAGAGTGACTAGGGTATCATATTCCCCATGATACCCTAACTTGATATTACTAGATAATCACATTCTTTTCTAATGTGTTGGATATAGTGGAACACCCTGCATGTCCTACGGAATGCCCCATAATTGTAATTTCTATATATCTCAAAATTTGGGTGTGATTTCAAAAATCTGACTTCACATTCTCGATCAAGGGGTAAAATTGATTGAAAATTTGGGTGTGATTTCAAAAATCTGACTTCACATTCTCGATCAAGGGGTAAAATTGATTGAGAAATGGTTATAACCTAGATTTTACAAGACCCGTAGTGAAAAATAATTTTTGCTAATTTTTCAAATTCTAGTATCTATCTGCTCCTAGGTCACGACGTACTTAGGGTATGGACTAATTTTGTTTGATCTCCACGTTTGGTATGCATCGCGCCTGGGTTGTGGACTAATGTAATATTTTTCTTAGTTTTCTTATTTTGTACAAGAGCATTAGGGTCATAGCCTCATACCTATTTAAATGTGAAATCTTCCATACCTAGCCATTTTTCAACTTATAACTCGCAAAACCCTCTCTAAAACTTGTTGAAGAATTTATCAAATCTCTCATTCAATTCAAAGATTTCAAGATCAATTTTGGAACTTCGGGACCCATGTCAGGCACTAAGTCTACTTCAAGTTCACCTCAAGAGACTCAAGGTTTAAGATATGTAGGTCTTCATCCATGGGTCCTTTCACCCATGGAGCCCTACCTTCTCTTTTACGAAAATTGCATGATTTCAAATTTTATTGCCTGTGGGAATCTCTTATTATGAATTATGAACATAAATTATGTTGGAGTTTTATTAAGTATTGATTGACTAAGCATGAATATCTATTTCAAACTTATTCCATGAATTGGTTTTATCGATTGAGACTATGCATAAGTTAAGCTATGAAACTATAAACTATTATGAGCTTTTGTGATGGATTTCAAGGTACCCTACTGAATATCTTTTATAAGGAATCGGAGTAAGTTGATTTGCATTGAGTTTACTCATCTTATTTTACTCTTGAATTGCATGATTTTGGTCAAGTATTATAAACCCACCATTTGTTTGATAAAATTACATGACAAGAATTCTCAAGTGTTGATGATCTATTATATAATTTACAAGTCATGTGATTTTATCATGATTAAGAGCTTTCAAGCATGTATCGAATTCATGGAAAGTATCTATGATTTTGCAAGTGTCAAGTTGAGCCCTATTACATAATGTTTACCTCTTGTGAGTCATTCATGTTAAAGCAAGGGTTTATGTATGATTATGATCTACTCTTATGTTCAAGTTCAGCTCATTAGTAGAGGTCAAGCATTTTTATGAGCTACTCATGTCAATTTATCATGTCTCTTACAAGGTACTCATGATATTATTAAAGTATAATTATTTGAAGTATTCCGTGGGATTTGACTTAGCATCGATTGAGGCCCGACACAAGGGCTTCTTATATAATGTATTTAGTCTCTAAACTATATGCCACCATATAATTATGAATATCACCCTGATACTAGTGGATCCATCTAGTTCATGTTATCATGTTTGGTTTACCTTGGCAAGTAGGCCATACTTCGCTGGGGGGTTTCATGCCCGATCAGTTAAATCAAGGGGGTGTCAGGCCTCGGAGTCCAAGTTATAGCAGCTTGGACTATGTCGATTGAGGTTTCTTCCCATACATGTATGATATATTATGCAAGTTAAATGATTTACAAGCATGTTTTATTACAAACACTGATTATGCATGCCATATTGAGATTATATATTCATTGATTATGATTATGCATTTTGAATATATTGGCTTATGTCTTTGATGCATAGAACCCCACATACATGGTACATTCAAACGTACTAATGCATACTCTATGTTGTCATGATATTACTATGTAAGGATCGGAGCTCCTTTTGATCATCCTCCTCCACGTGGCTAGTTTGGTACTTTAGAGATAGTATTTGGTGAGTCCTCAACTCCGAGGACAATATGTAAGTCACTCTTGCTATATTGAGACTATTTTTTATGCTGAACACTTGTTATCATGAGGGTTATCCCAAAAAGTGTCTTGGCCCCTGCTTCATTCTAAATTAGAGGTGTTGTTGGATACTATGTTATGTGTATGCTATGACCTCGACTTTTTTATGCTTTTATGATTATCAAAGACATCCCTTACTACCACTTTCCTTTTTAATTATATCACTTGTTAATGTTTATTTTGCTTCTGTGACCAAGGATATGTGAATGATATGCTAAGAGGCTTATTTGTGGTCCCTTTGGGTTTCTCATTCGTCGTGTCACGTCTAGTCCTTAGGCTTGGATCTTGACAAGCTTGGTACCATAGCACTATGTTGTTAATGGTCCTCAAATATACAATACACTACATCGATTAGAGTCTTATTCATGGTTTTGAAGTGCGCCACAACTATCAATAGGAGGCTTTGAGGCATTTGGGAAATGTTTCACTTCTTCATGGTCTATATTGTGCTTGAGATGTAAATATAAGGTTTTTCCCATAATGAATGCTCTTTTATCTTCTAGACCATGCTGATACAAAGAGGAAGACTGAGAGCTTATATGCTCGAGGAGCAACCGGCCCCTCTCGCTCCTCAAGCTCCTTAAGATGGAGGGGTAGCCTAAGAAGAGTTCCAGGATGCAATCATAATATTGGACCATGCTATGACCAACCAAATGAACCAAGGGGTCTGAGCCCCTCATGCTCCCACTCTGGCCTCAAGGGTGAGAGATTTCATCAGGATGAATCCACCGGAGTTTCATGGCTTCATGGTGGAAGAGGATTTCCAAGAGTTCATCGATGAGGTGTATAAGATGTTATCTATCATAGGGGTCAATTTGGAGGAGAAAGCGGATTTAGCAGCTTACTAACTCAAGGGTGTGGCCCAAAATTGGTTTACTTAATGGAAATTGGAGAGAAGAGATGATGAAGTTATTTCTTGGAATGAGTTCAAAGTCGCCTTCCTCAATATGTTCTTCCCTATCAAGTTAAGAGAGGTTAATATGATGGAGTTTTAGAATCTCAAGCAAGGCTCCATGAGTGTAAGGGAGTATGTCCTCAAGTTTAACAAGTTTTCGAAGTATGCTCTATATTTGGTTGCCGACCCTAGAGCTAGAATGAAAAAATTTATGTCGTGGGTGTCCTAGTTGGTTAATGAAAAGTGTCATACTACCATGCTAGTGAGCAATATAGATTTGTCTCAGCTCTGGAATATGCCGAATAACTTGAGGGGGAAAAGCATAGAAAGAGAAGAAGCAGGGAGTCCAATAGGGCTCGATTTGAAGGTGGTTTCCAAGGTTCTAAGGCTGGCCTATTTCCTCAAGGTCACAAGTTCTATGGCCAAGGTCCTCCAATGCTCCTAACAAGAGATTTGCTAATAATGAGTTATCTGACCCAGGATCCCAAGTTGACAATGGTGGGATGACCCATCCTAAATGCCAAAAGTGTGAGAGAAACCATGGTGGTCCATGTTTGAAAATTTCTAATACTTGTTTTGGTTGTGGTGAAATGGGTCACAAGGTTATTGATTGTCCTCATGCCTAAAACAAAGGTAGAGATGGTCATCTTCAAACCCAAGGTGCTAATACGAATCAAAGGGAAAAGGGAGGGCCAATAAGGGGGTGCTCTAAGGCAAAATAGGTTCTATGCTCTCCAAGGAAGGCAAGGAGTAGATGAGGTGCCTGATGTTGTCACTAGTATGTAAAAGGTTTTTGATTATGATATGTATTTTTTGATAGATCCGAGTGTCACTCTTTCTTTCATTACTCTTTTTGTTGCCAATAAGCTTCATGTGTGTCCTGAATTATTGCATGAACCCAATGAAGTGTATAACCCCACTGGTGAGTCCATTATTGCTAAAAGAGTCTATAAATATTGTCCCGTGTTTGTATTACATAAAGTCTTGCCTTGTGATTTTGTTGAACTAGATATGGTAGATTTTGATATTATTCTTTGGATGGATTGATTACCTGCATATCGTGCTTCCATTTATTATAGAACCTGTAAGGTTAAATTCCAATTCCCTAATGAGACCATCATTGAGTGGGAAAGATGTAATGTGGTGGTCAAGGGTAGATTCATTTCTTGTCTTAAAGACCAGAAGTTGATTTTTAAGGGTTACAGTTATCATCTTGTGAGGGTTAGGGATGTCTAATATCCTTCCTGTTGAGTTGGTTTCGATGATCAATGAGTTTCTTGATGTCTTTCCTGATGAGATTCCCAGTGCTCCTCCTGAAAGGGACAAAGACTTGGTAGAGACCTCCTTCCCAATACACAACCTATTTTCATTCCCCCTTACCATATGGCCCCGACAGAGTTGAAGGAGTTGAAGAATCAATTAATGGATTTATTGGAGAAGGGTTTCATAAGGCCTAGCAAGTCACCTTGGGGTTTACTGGTGTTGTTTGTAAAGAAAAAAAATGGTTCCCTTAGGATGTGCATTAATTACCTACAACTCAATCGAGTCACTATAAAGAACAAGTACCCCTACCAAGGATTGATGACCTTTTTGATTAACTATAAGGGGCTAGTCACTTTTCTAAGATTGATCTTCGGTCCGAATACCACCAAGTTATAGTAAGGGAGTGTGATATTCCCAAGATAATTTTTCGGACTAGGTATGGGCACAGAATAGAGAGCAACAATTGATGACCTTTTTGATTAACTATAAGGGGCTAGTCACTTTTCTAAGATTGATCTTCGGTCCGAATACCACCAAGTTATAGTAAGGGAGTGTGATATTCCCAAGATAATTTTTCGGACTAGGTATGGGCACTTTGAATTTGTGGTAATGTCTTATGGCTTGACTAATGCACCGGTTATATATATGGATCTCATGAATAGGGTCTTTAAACCCTATCTTGATATGTTTGTGGTGGTCTTTATTGATGATAACTCAAGCTGAAGGATCTCATGAATAGGGTCTTTAAACCCTATCTTGATATGTTTGTGGTGGTCTTTATTGATGATATATTGATTTATTCCCTAATATTTATGGATCTCATGAATAGGGTCTTTAAACCCTACCTTGATATGTTTGTGGTGGTCTTTATTGATGATATATTAATTTATTCCCAAAGCAAAGAAGAATATGTGAATCATTTGAATGCGGTGTTGCAAATCTTGAGGGATGAGAGGTTGTTTGCTAAATATGAAAAGTGTGATTTTTTGTTGAAAGAGGTCACTTTTTAAGATATGTGGTGTCGGGTAATGGCATTAAGGTGGATCCTATGAAGACAGAGATGATAAGAAATTGGTCTAGGCCCTTAACTCTGATGGATATTAGAAGTTTGGATGGTTACTACCGGAGGTTTGTGAATGGGTTCTCTTCTATTACTTCCCTTTTTACGGATTGACCCAAAAGAAGGTAAAATTTGCTTGGACTAATGAATATGAAAAGAGTTTTCAAACTTTGAAAGAAAAGCTCATATCTGCTCCTGTTTTAGCTCTACCGAAAGGGTTAGTGATTAACTGTGATACCTCAAAATTGGTTTAGGGTGTGTTTTAATGCAAAGTGGCAAGGTGATAGCATAATAATTTAGGCAACTTAAGGTGCATGAGCTAAATTATCCCACTCATGATCTTGAATTGGTGGTCATGGTATTTACTTTGAAAACTTGGCATCACTATTGGTATGAGGTTCATGTTGATGTGCTTACTGATCACAAGAGTCTCCAATATGTGTCCACACAAAATGATCTTAACTTACAAAAAAGAAGGTGGTTAGAACTCCTTAAGGATTATGACATGAGTGTACATTATCATCTCAACAAAGCTAATGTAATGGCCGATGCTCTAAGAAGAGTGTCCATGGGTAGTCTAGCTCATATTGATGTTGATAACAAGGAGATGGCTAGAGAAGTTCACCAGTTGGCTAGGTTGGGGGTTAGGTTAGATGAAGTTGAAAATGGTGGTATAGTGGTTGTTAATTGTTCCAAATTTGCTATGATTGATGAAGTCAAGTCAAAACAAGACCTTGACCACTACCACCCTTGCTAGAGTTGAAGGCATTGGTGAGAGATAGTAAAGAGGAGATTTTCTCCCAAGGGGGAGATGGTGCCCTTAAGTACTATGGTAGGTTATGTGTGCCTAATATTGATGACTTGAGAGAGTTGATTTTGAAGGAGCCCCATAATTCATCTTATTCTATTCACCTCAATTCCACAAAGATGTATATAGACTTAAGGGAGGTATATTCGTGGGGTGGTATGAAGAAGGATATTGCGAAGTTTGTATCTAGTTATCACAATTGCCAACAAGTGAAAGCCGAACATCAAAGGCCGAGTGGCCTAGCCCAAGACTTAGAAATTCCTACTTGGAAGTGGGAACAGATCAATATGGGGTTCCCTTGTCTATCATTTTGGATCGTGGTGCTCAATTCACTTCTCAGTCTAAGAGGTCCTTCCAAAGGGGTCTTGGTACCAAGTCCAAGCTTAGCACGCCATTTAGTTAATCCTCAAACGACTAGTCAAGCTAAAAGGACTATCCAAACTCTTGAGGATATGCTTAGGGCTTGTGTATTGGAGTTTAAGCATAGTTGGGATGTACATCTTCCACTTATTGAGTTTGCTTACAACAATAACTAACACGCAAGCATTACCATGGCTCCCTTTGAAGCTTTTTGTAGGCATTGTTGATCCCCAGTTGGGTGGTTTAATATCGGGGAGATGGCTTTGTTAGGCCCAGATTTGGTAATGAAAGCCTTAAAGAAGGTGAGGTTGATAAGGGAGAGATTGAAGACAGTCCAATGTAGACAAAAGTCCTACTCCGATGTGAGAAGAAGAGATCTTGAGTTTAAGGTTGGTGATTGGTTTACTTGAAAGTCTTACCCATGAAAGGTATGGTCCAGTTTTGTAAAACGGGGAAATTGAGCCTAATGTTTGTGGGCCATATAGAGTTTTATGGAGGTTGGTAAGGTTCATATGAGTTGAAGTTTCCTATGAAGATAAATATGGTTCATTCGGTCTTCCATGTGTCCATGTTGAGGAAGTGTGCGGGTGACCCAAGTGCCATAGTGCCCATAGAAATTGTGGGTGTTCTGGAAGATAATTTGAGCTATGAGGAGGTCCTAGTGAACATATTGGATAGACAAGTGAAAAGGTTGAGGAACAAATATGTAACATCCGTCAAGGTCCTTTGGAGGAATCAACAAGTTGAAAATGCCAGATAGGAAGTCGAGGCGGACATGAAAAATAGATACCCATATCTCTTCCACTCTACTCAAGCTGAAGGAAATAATTTAAGTCCCATCTAAGATTTCAAGTCTTAAGTTTCAGTCATCATGTCATTTTGCATGCAGCCATGTTTATTGTCACAAGTTTATGGTGACTTTTGACATTCATCTTGAGATTTTTGAAAATGAGATTTAAGTGCATTTGTTGCATTAATGTCGGGCTGAAATCTTCATAAATACTTCTCTTACGCATGTTTCTTTGACATTCAGGGATAAATGTTCCCAAGGGGGAGATATTAAAACACCCCTCATGTTCTTCGAAATGCCCTATACGTAATTTTCATATATTTCAAAATCCGTGTGTGATTTCAAAAATCCAACATCATATTCTTGATCAGAGGGCACATTTGAGTGGGAAATGGGTATAACCTATATTTTAGAAGATCCGTAATGAAAAATAACTTTTGCTTATTTTTTAAATTCCAGTGCCTATTTGCGCCTAGGTCGCGGCGCGCCCCAGACTAGTGTTGTTTGATCTCTGCATCTAGAACCCGTCGTGCTTGGGGCGTGAACTAGTGTAATATTTTCCTTAGTTTTCTTATTTCATCCAAGGACATTGGGGTCATAGCCCCATGCCCATTTAAACTTGAAATCTTCCATACTTAGCCATTTTCAACTCTATAACTCACAAAACCCTCTCTAAAACCTCTCTAAGACATTATCAAATATCTCATTCAATTCAAAGACTTCAAGCTCAATTTTGGAACTCAAGGATCCATCTCAAGCTCTAAGTCTACTTCACGTTCACCTGAAGAAACTCAAGATTTAAGGTATGTGGATCATCATACATAGGTCCTTTCACCCATGGAGCCCAACCTTCTCTTTTATTAAAATTGCATGATTTCAAGTTGGTATTACCTATAGGTATCTCTTATTATGTGAAACACCCGCCTATGTTTCACATTGGAGGCTATGAGGCATTTTAGGAAATGTTTCACTTCCTCATGATCTATGTCATGTGGTAGAGTTAGGTCCTCTATAGCTTATTTCTGATTCCTAAATATTACATTTCAGAAAATGTCTCAAGCTATGTAGAACGATGGGCAAGACGGTAACCATCTCTCAGTTGAGGATCAACTTCTCAACGGTGACATATCAAATAAGGAGGTTAGTAATGCTCTATGGCTACTGGCCAAGGTTGTAACTGCTTAATTCAATCAAGAAGTGGGTACCCCTAAGACTAAAAAGGATAAGAGGAGGGAGAGGAAGGCTAAGAGGGCCCGAGATGATGGTGCCGCATCTTCTACCAGACTAGCGATGCCCAAGTACAAAGAGGAAAGGATCTATTTCATCATTTGTCAAAGGTGTGGCAAGAAGCATCAGGGGAAGTGTTTGGTGGGCATTAAGGGTTGTTTCAAGTATGGCAATGTTGGTTTAGATGAGAGATTGCCCAGTGGCCTCAAAGAAAGGAAGAAGAAGGGTTCAATTTGAACGTGCCAATGGTGGGGTATGTTTTCCAAGGTGCCCACAATGTGGGAGGAATCAAAATAGAAGGTGCTTGAGATATTAGAATGCTTGCTATGGGTGTTGTAAGATGAGCCATAAGATTTTTGATTGTTTATATGCTCAAAAGAAGGGAAAAGGTATTGGTGTTCATATTCCTCCTATATGTCACAAATGTGAAGGTACCATCCCAGAGATTGTTTGGCCGGTTCGAGTGTATGTTTCGAGTGTCGTGAAAATGATCACAAGTTGAGACATTATCATGGGCTATAAGAATTTTGAGAATAACCATCGGCAATCTCAACCATACCCCTCTAAGGGTCATTAGACTTGGCAGGGTACTTCATCGGTATATTAAAGATTTTTTCTTACGATATGTATGCATTGATGGATCCAAGTGCCAATCTTTCTTTTATTAATCCTTTCATTGCCAAAAAGATTCATGTGAGTCCTGAATTATTATGTAAACCTTATAAAGTGTCTACCCCCATTGGCAAAAGAGTCTATAGAAATTGTCCCGTGTTCATATTGCATAAAGTCTTGCCTTGTGATATGACATGGTGGATTTTGATATTATTCTTGGGATGGATTGGTTACATGCATAATATGCTTCCATTGATTGTATGACTCGTAAGGTTAGACTCCAATTCCCTAATGTACCTGTGTTTGAGTGGAAAAGTCGTAATATAGTGGTCAAGGGTGGATTCATTTCATGTCTTAAAGCCTAAGAGTTGATTTCTAAGGGTTGCATTTATCATCTTATGAGGGTTAAGGATGTTAAGTCCAAAGTCCTTCCTATTGAGTCGGTTCCAGTGGTCAATGAGTTTCTTGATGTCTTTCAAAATAAGCTTCCTGATGTTCCTCCCAAAAGGTAAATAGGCTTTGGTATAAACCTCCTTCCCGATACACAACCCATTTCCATTCCCCCTAACCGTATGGCCCCAGAAAAATAGAAGGAGTTGAAGGATCAATTGAGGGATTTGTTAGAGAAGGATTTTATAAGGCCTAGCAAGTCACCTTAGAGTGCACCGATGTTGTTTGTAAAAATAAAGGATAGTTCCCTTAGAATGTGTATTGGTTACCAACAACTTAATAGGATTACTATAAAGAACAAATGCCCTCTACCAAGGATTGATGACCTTTTTGATCAACTACAAGAGGCTACTGTCTTTCCTAAGATTGATCTTTGGTCCGGATATCACCAAATGAGAGTGAGGGAGTGAGATATTCCCAAGATGACTTTTCAAACTAGGTATGGGGATTTTGAATTCATGGTTATGTCTTTTGGGTTGACTAATGCACCGGCTATTGAAGATATTTATGCTCCAATAAGAAAGCGATCGCTATCAGCAAGTAACCTAACCAGAGGTTAAGGTCAAATTCACAGGGAATACGGGGATTGACTATAGAGATCCACTACCAATCATTTCAAGCATTGATTACTAAAATCTCAAAATGAGGGCTTTCTTTGTAATTCAAGAATAAAAATAAAAACTAAACAAACTATACAGGAAGACACTCAAATTTAGGGACAACTTGGAAATTATGTTCCCCATGATTCATTGACTCAATTACCCTAGACAACATAACTTTAATTAGAAATTCATATGTAGGATGGTAACTTAGGTTCCTCCAGCCCTCTTGTTAAGGTGAAGGTCGAATTTCACCATGGTGCATGGTCAGCAACCATGGTGTGCCAACTAACCGTTATCCATTGTCCCATTCAACCTCCCATTGGTCAGGTTTGGCTAATTACATGAGAACATATCAATTGAATCCTGTCATTTACTTGCCTTTTCCTATTCGTCACTATCTTGGTTAGGATCATGATAGTAGGCGCGGCTTGGTGTTGGCCACCACCAAACATCAATCAAAATGAAGGGAAATAAACAATCAAAACCCCAGTCAAAGAAATGCACAAAGTTTAAGTTATTTCAAGTCAACTACTCATGGTTCCCACAACCCCAAGTTGTGGGTGCTTAGCTACTTATGGCCAAGAGAAAATCAACAACAATGCAAATATAAAACATAGTTAAGAGTTAAACCTCGGGATCAAAATTTGGGTTAGTTATGGACCCTAGGTTACTCAAACTTCACCAAGATCCATAACTGCCCATACCTCATCGAAAAGGTTAACAAGAACACCACAAGTTGCAAACCACAAGCTTGGATTAATGGAAGATGAGTACAATATATGTTTTGCAATCCCCAAAAGTGGGTCTTCAAATTGAAAGATAAAAATATACTCTAAACCCTAAAAATGCTCCTAGAATATTTACAAGTATCTTAGAATGTCCTCCCTCTCATAGTCTAGGCCTTTAGTTCGTAGTCCAAACTCTTAGCTCTCTGTTTCTTTCTATGAACCCACCTATAGGAGTCATAGTGAGACCTATGACTCATAGAGTGGCCTCGCAGGGCTGACCTCCACTTAGCAGATTCCTAATTTTTGCTCTCCATTTCTTGCTACGAGATCACCTTATGAATCATAGTTTGAGGTATGACTCGTAGGAAGGCTCATATGTCTTGCACTTCAGCAAAATCTGTAACTTTCTCTCAAAATCAAGCTAGCATACCTTTTCTGCAACAACAACACAAAAACACATAAAAACCATAAAAAGACGCATTGAGAAATAAATCTAGCAAACCAAAACACAAAGATGTACCTAGCAATCCACCTATGACAAGTGAAGGAGTATCAACCATCCACAATCATTAGTTAGTCATATGCCAATTAGGTAGTACAAATGCCCTCACAGAAAAGATGTCCCTCTTTCTCACTCAAAGTGCATAAAAAAATCAGGGATTGTGCAAGCATTCTCAATCTCACAAATGAAATTCATACAAAATGACTAACACCAAAGGCTTGACTCTATACTCAACTTTCAGATTGATGACAAGGTGGATTTGGATCACTTTAGGACTTAATGGCTTGTAACATAGGATCATGGGGCTTTGGTAAGGTATTTTAGGCAAATACTGACTAAAAGTTATCCTTGAACCATGTTTATCAACACTCTTACCTTTAAACTCAATCATTTTCACTAAATCCGCCCTTATTCTCCTTTTTCAAGCTTTTCCCCGGCGCTTTCTTTCTCTTTTTAAGTTGTGCCTTATTTTTGAACTCAGTTTTGTTATTCTCTTCAATATAAGGCAGTTTTCTTTTCTTTTTCTCACCCGACACATGATTTCCTCTTTTTTTTTCTTTCTTTCCCAACTACCCTCCTCATTTTTATTACTTTACCACAATAAGGGCCACCCTCAACTTAGGCTTTTAGCCTGAGGTAAAGTATATAATATCTATCCCTAAACCAGGGCCACTATATGTAGCCACCCTCAACTTAGGCTTTCAGCCTCAATCAACGTTCACATGTTCAAGGATAGATCAGGGCCAATATCAAGGTATTTCATAAAACAAGGTTGAGCTAGCTAGGTGTCAAGATAGAATGAGTGCATGAGAGGCTCAGACATTTGAAACAAAGAGGTCACTAACATATTTGATAGGTTATTTAGGCAAAAATGGGCTCACTAGAAGAAAAATGCCCTAAGATCCTCTCCTAATCAACCATATCACCAATCAAATCTTAGAGTTATAAGGCAAGTTGTAAGTCCATACATGATACATGAACCTTTCCCTATCCAACCACATCACCAATCTAATCTTAGAATAATAAGGCAAGTTCTAAGTCCATGCATAATATATTAATGCGGCAAAATAAGCTCACACACACATGGCATCACATACACAATCAAGTATAGACTCACAGGTCATGCATCAAGCATTAACTCGCCTTTTATTTATCAGAACAAACATTGCTAAATAATCATACGTGTGATTGCACTAATAACCCGTAATCTCAAAATTTTTTAGGGTACCAAATTTTTAAGACATTCAAAAAGCCTTTAAAGACTACATATATATGCCAAAAGATCATAACTACTATATATTTACAAATTATCTACACTATCTAAACATGCTAGTTTAATAGAAAGTAAATATCCACAAGGATCAAGAACACATGCAAGAAAACCTCGGGATCAAAATTTGGGTTAGTTATGGACCCTAGGTTACTCAAACTTCACCAAGATCCATAACTGCCCATACCTCATCGAAAAGGTTATGCATTGTCCTCAATGTTAGTTATGGACCCTAAACTTCTCAGACTTCACCAAGATCCATAGCTGCCCACTCCTAATCGAAAAGGTTATGCATTGTCCTCAATGTACCAAATCAAGAAACAATAGAGAATATAGGGGTAAAATAAAACATACCTTGGGTTGCCTCCCAAGCAGCACTTGTTTTATTATCACGGCTAGACAATCTCTTGGTTACTTAGACTTCACCAATTTCTCAAACCTTGCTACTCTACAGGTTTGCTTTTTCTTCCACCTTTAACTTATGAATTGGACCCCTAATTTCTTTTCCAACTTTCTATCATGCTCAAAGGGTGGTGGTATAAGAATGAGGGGAATGATAACTAGATATTGAATGTTATTTGGAGTAGAGGCTCCCAATCTAAGCTTCTTATAGACCGCAAGGGGCTTCAGATTTATGCTGGCACCTAGATCACATAGTGCCCTTGCAAACTCTATGTCTTTAATTATGCAGGATATGGTAGGCATCTTCTCTAGTGACTTGATGAGAAGAATGTTGATGGATAGCTATTTTAACATAGGGAGAGAGTGCTTGACCTTACTTTCCTCCTTCTTCTTCTTAAGTCTTTGAGAGAAAGGAGGAGGAGGCCTTAGGATGGGCTTGTACTCTTTTTGCTCTTCAACTGATTTATTTACGAAATCCTTGCCACACTCATCTCCTTCAACCACATCCTTAGCTGCAACTATTTCCTCATGAATATCTTCTACAACAACCAGCGTAGGAGGATCAATAGTAGTCTTACCACACATACTAGTAACCTTCATACATCGCCCTTCCTCCTCATAACTTTGCACTGTATCACTAGGCAATGTACCACTTTGATGTTGCTTAAGTAGAGTCAATGCCTGACCAAACTGTTGTTGAAGTTGTTTAATAGGCACAGAATGAGACTCTAACTTTATATTAATGTTTATAATTTATGATCTAATTCCACGTAGAGTGACATCCCATGTCTTAGTCTTCTTCAACAAGCGATCAAATATCTCCTCGATTCTGGAGTTGCTTCTGCCTGCATCGTGATGGTGTGGTGGCACATATGGATAATTTCTGAGACCGTCTCTACTACTCCACTCGACGTCTGGCCCATTGTTTTTCTCATAATAACCACCCTGGCTATCTATGTAAGCACATTCTCTTCCATAGGTCTAATTATGGTTTCCTTGACCTTGGCGCCAATGATCTTGCTTGGACCATTGGACGATGGGTTGACAACCCCACATCTGATCAATTGAAAACCAAGTGTCCTCCTTACAATATAGCTCCTAATACATGGGCGTATGTGAAGGCTAATGTTGTGATCAAGGACACTCTGCAGATTTTTTTTTATGTCCTAGAAAGAAACAAAACAAAAACAAAATAATATACAAGAGAATCTAGAAATTAACACTTGAACTGGCTAATATTGAAATCAAGTCAAGAACCTAGCGGCATTACCCAGCAATGGCACTATAATTTTTTGTGATGTTTACGCTCCATTAAGAAAGTGATCGCTGTCAGCAATTAACCTAAACAGAGGTTAAGATCGAATCCATAGGGAATACGGGGCTTGACTATAGAAATCCACTACCAATCATTTCAAGCTCAATCAACGTTCACATGTT
>DF367145.1:0-11369 GCA_000787875.1 Solanum virginianum | reverse complement strand
TTAACTTTTTCCATGGCTTATCGTACCAAATCTGGCCCAAGTAAGGTGGTTTCACCCACTTCAAACCATCCAATTGGTGATTTACATTTTCTCCCATACAAAGCTTCATAAAGTGCCATCTTGATACTGGAATGGTAGCTATTATTATAGGCAAATTCAATAAGTGGCAAGTGATCCACCCAACTGCCTTTAAAGTCCAATGCACAAGCTCGCGGCATGTCTTCCAATGTTCATTCCTTTCAGGTCATGGTACATCTTAATTGATCCTGGATGGATGGAATATTCCTTAAACTTTAGATACACATGACATCCTTTAACGCGAGATGTAAACACTTTTGAAATTGGCACTAATTTGAAAGTCCTTATCATGTTTCATGTGTGATCATTTCGGCCCAAGGGCCTTAGGGTCATAGCCAGATGTAAACACTTTTGAAATTGGCACTAATTTGAAAGTCCTTATCATGTTTCATGTGTGAAGTACAAATACTTATAGTGTGTGGGGGGGTGTTACACATCTATTGTAATTCTAAGTTAAAGTGTGTTACTAATGCCAATATAATTCGCAAAGAATCATTTTTAGACACAGGAGAAAGGTCTCTATGTAATCAATTCCTTCTTTTTGAGTGAATCTTTTAGCAACGAGTCTTGCTTTATATCTCTCTATGTTGCCTAATGGGTCCTTTTTAGTTTTAAAGACCCATTTACATCCAATGACTTTACCACCATTACGTAACTTGACAAGATTCCAGACTTCATTACTTCTCATGGAATTCATCTCTTTATTCATGGCATTGTATCACAATTCAAACTATTTTAAAACTCATGGCTTATGAAAAGGACTCAATATCATTTTGACTCCAATGTCAGATTCTTGTAAATATACAACAAAGTCACTAGGAATTGCTGATTTTCTTTCTCTAGTAGATTTTCTTAATGTTACACCAACATTTTTCTATGGATCATGTTGTTCAACTAGTTGTTCAAGAGTTTCAGGAATTGCTCAAACAACTTGATCTAGAGGTACATTTTCAACAGCTTGTGGAATCTCATTGATTGGTTGTTCAACACCCAATTGTACTTGAGGGGAAGTATGAACGATAATCAATCTTTGACTTGAAGTGGAAGATTGATCTCTTGCAGAAATAGTATTGTGAATTTGATCACTCCCACTAATTAAGTAATTCTCAAGAAATTTGGCATTTCTTGATTCCACAATCCTAGTGTTGTTAGATGGGCAATAAAATATGTATCCTAATTAAGTAATTCTCAATAAATTTGGCATTTCTTGATTCCACAATCCTAGTGTTGTTAGATGGGCAATAAAATATGTATCCTTTAGATCTTTCTCCATATCAATGAAATATCCACTAATGGTCCTGCGATCCAGTTTCTTTTCTTATGGGTTGTAGATTCTTACTTCAGACGGGCATCCTCATACACATATTTATGTCAAGCTAGGTTTCCAACCTTTGAACAATTCAAAAGGTGTTTTTGGAACAGCCTTAGTCGGAACACGATTTAATATATACACTATCGTCTTAAGCATTTCGATCCACAAGGACATAGGTATCTTTAAGCTACTAAACATACTACGCACCATGTCCAATAATGTTCGATTTCTTCTTTCTGTTACACCATTCTGATCTAGAGAATCAGACATGGTGTATTGGGCAATAATCTCATTTTGTTGAAGAAATTCAGCAAGTGCTTGTCGATCCTCAGTATATCTACCATAATATTCGCCACAACTATTAGTTCTCACAATCTTAATTTATTTTCGCATTATTTCTCTACTTCAGCATTGAACACTTTAAAGGTTTCTAATGCTTCACTCTTATTATGAAGCATGTAAATATACATATATCATGAGTAATCATCTATAAAGGTAATAAAATATTTCTGGCCATATGCATCTATATCTGGACAATATATATTTGAGTGTATTATTTCTAATATAGTTGACTCCTCTTGGCACCTTTCTTTGACATATTGGTTTGCTTGCCTTTAATGTAATCCACACAAGTATCGAAATCAGTAAAATCTAAAGTATTAAGTATTCCATCATTTACTAATATCTTAATTCTATCTATAGAGATACGTCTCAATCTTCGAAGCTATAATAGAGGAATTTTTATTCATAACACATTGTTTGGTGCCAGTGGAAAGCCCCAAAAATGTGCTTCGAAAATGCCCATAATCGTAATTTTTATATATCTCAAAATTTATGCATGATATCAAAAATCTGACTTCATATTCTTAATTAGAACTAAATTGCATGTTCTAATAGCCTCCACATGCGATTGCATCTTGTTTCTACTAGACACACACCAGTATAAGTTTTTCTTTAATTTTTTCATTTCGGCCCAAGGGCCTTAGGGTCATAGCCTCATACCCATTTATGCGTGAAAACACCTATACTTAGTCATTTTTCAACTTTATATCACTCAAGACCCTCTCAAAACCCTCTCCAAGACTTAACCAAATATTTCATCCAAATTCAAGTGTCCCAAGCTTAATTTCGGATCTCAAGAACTCTATTCAAGCTTCAAGGCTCCTTTAAGTCTACATCAACAAAGCCCAAGTTCTAGGTATGTGGGTTTCATCCATTGGGTACTTTCACCCATGGAGCCAATCTCCCTTTTTATCAAAAAGTGCATATTTTCAAGTTGTATCTTCTATGGGTATCTTTTATTATGGATTTTGATTACAAATTATGTTGGGGTTTTATGAAATGTTGATTTAGTATGCATGTTTGTCTATTTCAAGCTTATACTATGAGTTGGTTTGTCTAGTGAGACTATGCATATTTTGAGTCATGAAACTGGATTCTCAAGTTATTGATGAACTACTACATGGTTTATAAGTCAAGTGACTTTTTGATAATTAAGGGATTGTATGTACGTATTGAATTCATGAAAAATATTTATAGTGTTGCAATTGACCACACCTTGCTGGGGGTGAGATGCTCAATCACCTTATTGAGGGGGTGACATTCCTCAACCACCTTGTTAGGGGGTGACATATCCATACTACCATGTTGAGGGGTAGATAGCTCGATCACCTTGTTGGGGGGAGACATGTCCATACTACCATGTTGAGGGGTACCTCGACTACCTTGTTGGGAGGTGACATGCCCATACTACTATGTTGAGGGGTAGATACCTCAATCACCTTCCAAGGGGGTGACATGCCTTGAATTCCAAGTAATAGTTACTTGGTCTATGATTATGGTCTATTCCCATACATGTAATCTATATTTGCAAGTTATATGAATTACAAGCATGTTTTACTTCAAGCATTGATCATGCATGCCATATTGATACTATATTTATCTATTGCTTATGATTATGCATTTTGACTATGTTGGCTTATGTCTTGTTGCATTGCATTCTACATACTTAGTACATTCAAATATAATAGCGCATACTTTATGCCTACATGATGTTACATGTAGGAATCAGAGCACCTCCCGATCATCCTTCATGTGACTAGTTTTGGCATTTTAAAAGATAAACTTTGGTGAGTCCTCAAGTCCCGGGACACTAGCTATGCTACTCCTACTATTTGATATCTCTTATGTTGAACACTTGATACTATGAGGGTGAGCTCGAAAAGTGTCTTGGCCCCGCTTCAATTTATGTTTAGAGGTGTTTTTGGAACAAATGATGTACTTATGCTTTGAGCTTTGACTCTTACAATCTATGTTAAAGGTGTTGTTGGAATAATTGATGTACTTATGCTATGAGCTTGACTCTTGAGTATTTTATGATTATCAAAGACTTCCCTTAATCTCTTTTTCCTTATTTACCCAATCTATGCTAGAGGTGTTGTTGGAACAATTGATGTAATTATGCTATGATCTTGACTCTTGAATGTTTTATGATTATCCAAGACTTCCTTTAGTCCTGTTTCCCTTCTTTATGTCTCTTGTTGTTGTTATTTTGCTTCCGTGACCAAGGATGTGTGATTGATATATTAAGAGGCTTGTTTGGGGTTCCTTCGGGTTCCCCATTCGTCATGTCACGTCTAGGCCCTAGGCTTGGATCGTGACAGCTAGCTTGGATATGCATAACATTATGAGTGAAATCATTTTGTAAATTTAGAGAGTAAAGACCATAAGACAATGTACCATATTCAATAAGTTTAGATATAAAATAGTTTGGAATCACCTTCTAAAAGGAAGGAGTATCCCAAAGGTACAAGTCTTAATACCAAAATTAAATTCCTAGAAAAATTAGGAAAATAAAAGGTCTTTTTTAACTCTAAATAAAACCACTACTTAGAACTAAATTGCATGTTCTAATAGCCTCCACATGCGATTGCATCTTGTTTCTAGAATAGATGTTTCACGCAGCTCTCACTGGCTTCCATAGGTGTCTTAAATCCTGCAAGAAATTTGTAATATGGATTATAGAAGCAGAATCAATCCACCATGTGTTATGATTAATATCAATTATATTAGTTTCATAAAAAACAAGGGAGATTGAAGTATCTTTCTTAACAAGCCATTGTTGAATCTTAACACAATCTGCCTTATATGCCCCTTCCTTTTACAAAGCGACACTTGGATTCTTTCTTAATGTCAGTTTCAAGTGGTACCATTCTTTTTCACTATTTATTGGCTTGAATGATATTCTTTCCTTGAGTAGTCATGAGCGTACTTTCTCTTATTTCCATCAGTAGTCGACCTTCCTTTTGAACACACATGACTATAAGTTCATAAATAGACCATTTATTTTTATGTCTATAATAAGAGATCTTGAAGGGACCATACTATGAAGGCAGAGTATTCAAAATATAGTGCACAAGAAAAGTTTCAGATATTTCAACTTCAAGAGTCTTTAATTGAGCTGCTAGATCTCGCATTTTCATGATGTGCTCACGCACATCTCTCACATTAGTGAGCCTCATTGATGAGAAATTCATAATTAAGGTACTAGCAAGTGTCTTATCTAAAGTCTCAAATTTTTCATCAATAGCCTTCAGTAATGCTTTGACATTATTATGTTGTTCAATAGGACCACGAATAGCAACATAGATTTTAGTCTTGATAAGCATAACACTCAAATGTTTAGAGCGTTCTCATTGTTCATGAAGAGCAATCTCATCTTGAGTGCTGATTTCATTAATAGGTGGTTCATCTTTCCTGATAGCATAATCAATGTCCATGCACCCTAAGTGAAGAAGAATTCTCTCCTTCCAGATCTTATAATTCTCACCATTGAGTTCAGAAATATCACAAATATCATAGAAATTTACAGGTTTCATAATTGCAAAACATTTATATACATGCTTAATAAATTTGAGGCAAGTAAAATTGAATCTATTGACATAAAAATTGTCTGTGGGCTAAATTTTTAATTCGATTAGATTCACACATTATGATAGAATTATCAATTTACCAGCATGATATTCTATCTTTATGATAAAACTATTAAATTCTCATTCATAATTCCTGTGGGTAATTATGAAAAGTATTTAACATTTCATCTTAGTTAATCATGCAATTCAATAACAAAGAAATTAAGTTATTATATCATGCATGATTAACTACAATTTAATGTCTAAAATTTATTTATGTGATCCTTAACTTTTATAATTTTATTCAATTAAAGATGTTGTGGCTAATCTTTAATAGAATAATATTATAGATCACTTAAAAATTGTTCTAATTTAACGTCTATATCTTACGTGATCCTAAACATAATAAAAAAAATTACATAATCAAGATTGTTGTGGCTAAGTATTAATTAAATAAAATTATAAAGATCACTTAGACATCAAATCTTATAGTTGTGTTAGACAGATAAACAACAAGTCAAACAATAATTTAGTATAGCAACCGTAGATAATGCTTAAAGTCATATAACTATTTGAAAACTGATTTTCATAAGATATCCAACATTAAGTTGCACCAGAAGTTTTAAAATAAGATCTATAATTTAAGATCCATTTTTGAATGATTTTTGCATATCCGAAAAATCTAAAAGGCAGAGATACAACAATTGCTCAGATACCAAATGTAAGGAAATATAGAGCAGTCGTACAGCGAAATAGTAGATCGATATACCTCCAGCCATTGTTGGTGATATAGTCAGAATCGTCATCGTTTGTTTTCTACCTTCCGGTAAGTCTTCTAAGCACTCAAACCTCACTCAAGATGGTGTGGAGTGTAGAAAGAGATTTATGCTTAGGGACCTTAACCAAATATATCCCTATTTATAGCTATTCTACCATCAAAAATAGTAGTGAGAAGTTAGTGATTACCATGAGTGGGAAATTAATGGGAAGTTGAAGAGTAGTAGAGTAGTGGAGTAGTTGGGGTAGTTAAAAGAGTAGTGGATGTAGTTGTGTAACTTTCATGGATAGTGGATGTAGTTGTAGTTGCAACTTCCATGGAAGTTATAAACCACATCTATGGAGGTTATGGAAGTTACGAACCACTATTCATGGAATGTGACCAACATTCCGACATGACTTCCTTCCAATAATTAAGGAAAATATTTTTTAAGACTCCCATCTAATTTCAAATTAATTTTTTTAATCTCATCCCTACCATGAACCCCTCCCCCCAAAAAAATCAAAATTTAACATTTTATTTTTAAAAAAGTATTTCAAATTTTGAAAAATTTAACTTTTTATTCCACCCCGCAGCCCCCTCACCTCTAGGCCCACCACCTTACACAAAAAATATAAAAAATTGTTTTAAAAAGAATTAAATTTTGAAAATTTTAACTTTTTACTCCACCCCATAGCCCCCTGCCCATACAAAAAATATAAAAAAAATTGTTTTAAAACAATTAAATTTTAAAAATAATGAAAATATTTTTAAGTAATATTTTAAGTTATGAAAATATTTTCATATCAGAAACTATTTTTCTAAAAAATATTTTCTACTCTCTAGCTAAAATTAAAGTTTTTTTCTAAAAAAAATATTTTTATTCACTAACCAAACAATAGAAAGTATTTTTCGAAAAATATTTTTCACTTACCAACCAAACATGAGAAATGAATTAGAAATCAACTCATTTTCCAGAAAAATATTTTTCATGAAAAACATTTTCCTCCGTACCAAACACAACCTTTATTTTGGTATGATCTCTTAACAACCAAAACAAAACAAGAAAGGCAATTTATCCTTTACTCTACTTTCTTCTTTTTTCCAACTTGTTCTCTCAGTATGCACATGTAAGCCTTTCACCATATGTTTGCTGGAAAAATCAATTTTAACAACAAATAAACATATTATGTGGATAAATTCATGATTGGCTATTGAAAATACGGTGAGCTTAATTATTTGTCTACTTTGTGTTCCCACATCTCAGGGAATTAATTTGTACCCAGGAAATTCTGAAAGTGAACAAAATAATGAAAGTTTGAATTTATTTCTGCAGATAAGTGAGTTGCAATAGAAAAAAACTCGTGTCTTTATTCAAAGGGTAACAAACACTTCATGAAACATCACAAACTATGAAAGTAAAAGCTTTTATTTGCATTCCAGCAATGTAGTAGACTTGAATCCTGCAATTTCCAAAAAACAAAGAATTAAAGTTAAAATCTTTATGGATATATAAAATGCATTTTTCTAAAGGATGGAGATTAAGTTGAATACCTAATTTCTTTCTTGCGCTTTTGCATTCTCCTAATAATTTTGTGTTCTAATTCTACAAACACCCTGGAAAACCATGCTAGATATTGAGTTGACAGCATTATGTATACCATGGACAGTCCAATAACAAGTCCACAACCATAACCCATGAGAACCGCCTACCAACTGATTTTGGTATATCTTCTTTTTCATCTTCTAGTTCAGTTGGAGTTGTCATTTGTGTTACCCCATCATCTCCACCAGAATCTTTTGAGAGTGGAAATCTATGCAGTCCATCATTACCTGGGTATGAACTATTCTCGAATGTATCAAATTATTTTCCTCTAGGGATGCATCCAACAAGATGGTTGTGAGAGAAATTTAAGACTACAAGAAATGTGAGTGATGCAAGTTGTTATGGAATTACTCCACTAATTTTGTTGGATGAGAGATCCAATGACTCAAGTACAGATAAATTATTCAGTGATGCTGGTATATCACCTTCCAAGACATTATGAGATAAGTTCAACGTACGAAGCCCAATGAGATCTCCAATAATGCTTGGGATATGACCTTCAAATCTATTCCCTGAGAGATCAATAATTATTTATGTACTCAAAACTCGAGGAAGTTCATGATCCAGTCCCTTTGTTTTCACTATCAAGGAATTTGTGTAATAATAAAAAGAATATGCAACATACTCTTGGGTTCCATTGTTCTCACCAATTATTTTCATGGCTTTAAAATTCTTAAAAAGACTCACTAGTAAATGTCCACTAAATCCATTAGATGAGAGATTTATAACTCGAATTTGATCAAACAAGTTGTCAGTCATTATAGGGCCATAGAACTTATTTGATCTCAACTTCAAAATCTACAAATGAGGTAGGGCTCCCAACCATTTTGGAAATATGTCGCTCAACTCACTGTTACCTAAATCAAGAACTTTCAAAGATGTGCTATTGATCAAGGATTGTGGGACTTTCCCCTCTAGCTTATTCCCGTCAAAGTTAATGATTTCAAGTTGGTTTCCTATACTAAAAGTAGTATTAATTGTCCCGTTAAAAATATTGTTGCTTAAATCCAAAACCTAAAGTTGACTCATCTCACCCAAACATAGTGGGATTGTTCCCTCCAGATTATTGCTGCCCAAATCCAAAATTAGAAGTTCACTCAGAATGCAGATGGTCATTGAAGTAATCTGTCCACTGAGATTATTGTGCAAAAGAAGAAGACAATATAGCTCCCTTTGATTTAGGAGTGACTTTGGAATAGGACCCTGCAACTGATTTTATTTTAAATCAACTTTAGACAATGATTGAGACTTGAACTCCAGAATCTTTCCACTGAAATGATTATCGCTCAACTATAAAATCCTTAGTGAAGGAATGGGGAATATCCACGTTTCTACGGTCCCATTCAGGTTGTTTGATGACAAGTGAAGTGATTGAATGTTTTGCAGACCACTTACATTAGAATGAATTGGACCAGTTAGGGAATTGGATGAACAAGTGAAGTGATTGAATGTTTTGCAGACCACTTACATTAGAATGAATTGGACCAGTTAGGGAATTGGATGAAAAATCTAAGAATTCAAGTTGCGCCCAACTTCTGTTAAAGAATAAGAACTCAAGTTGGCCATCAAAGTTGTTATTACTAAGATATATCGACCTGAGCTTTTAAAGTCTAAAGAAATCAGAAATAGGTTCTTCAAAATGGTTATAACCAAGGTCCAATTGATTTATGTTGGTGAGATTCCCTAGAGATTTAGGAATGGACCCTGACAGATTACAAAACGATAATAGGAATGTACAAAGTGAAGTTAGATGACCAAATAATTCAGGCATCTTTCTAGTAGCATTAACATCATTGAGATATAACTTCATGAGTAATACACTGCTATTCCATTTGGTTGTGGAAAACCTAACATTGGTACAAAGTGAAGTTAGATGACCAAATAATTCAGGCATCTTTCTAGTAGCATTCATATCATTGAGATATAACTCCATGAGTAATACACTGCTATTCCATTTGGTTGTGGAAAACCTAACATTGAGCTGGGGATTGTCTGATAAATAAAGTGATTCCAACTTGGAAAGGTGTAAAACTCTTTCGGGCAGTATCCTATATAGTTGTGTGTCTCTAAGTCGTAGAGTTGTTACATAAGAGAAAAAATTCAAAGGAAAGGTGGAAGGGATGCTCACAGAGTAAAGGCTGAGCTCTCTTAATTTGGTCAAGTTCTTAAGGAGCAGTTCAAAAATGTAAGGCCCAAGACTAAGCTCATATGGATAAGAACTCTCGATACGAAGAACGTGTAATTTAGAAAGGTGAGAGATTTCTGTTGGGATTACACCTGTAAATCTTGAATCCACAAGTCAAGATATGTTCAAACTAGAAAGTTCACCAAATTTAGGTGAAATGAAGGACCCAAAAAACTTGTTACCAGACAAATCAAGCTTTTTGGAATTGGAGAGTTGAAATATGCTACTGTTGGTAGGAAACTTGCCTTTGAAGTCCGTTGTAATTGAGGTTAAGTTCAATCACTTGTCTGGTTGTCTCATCATAATGAACTCCATCCCCTGAGCAACAATCTGTGGGTTTTTTTCATGAAAGAGTGTTTGGATATGACTGAATCCATTCGCCTGTTGCTATGTGGTAACAATCATTAATTTCATTATCTATTGTAAACATGTGCTTGAACTGAAGAAGAGCACGAGCTTGATCTTTGGGGCACAAATAAGGTAAGGATGAGGAGAAAGTAAGTTGACTGAGAACGGAAAATAGCATAAAACATACAAGTTTAGGTAACCCATCTATACTCTAAAATCTTCAAAACTAATTAAGTTGGAAATCAAGAAATATTTGCCCTATTCAACAATTTTGATGAGGTATATATAGCACGAGTTAAGCAAAGAAATTTAATAGTACGTAGGTTTAATTGTTTTTTTCTTTTTGGAGTAATTGGTCACGCAGTCATTTTCATTTCGACAAATATGCCAAGACAATCTAAAGTCATTGCACCATAAGTCAAAAGAATGGTGGAAACTTCAAATGATTCACATTCTCAAGTCAATGCATGCATAAAAAGATTCAAATGAAAGCTAAGCTACAAAGTCACATCACATGTAAAACTTTTTTTTTGGCTCTCTTTAACAACCCTCCACAGACACACATAATTTTTACTTTGCTTTCTTTGCACAATCAAGAATCACTTTACCACTTTAACTATAGAATGAAATGGATAAACTTCGATAGGAACTCGTTACTATAGTCAAATATTACTATTATTTAAACTTAATTATATTTAAATTAATAATAAGGACAAATGATAATCCAACTTTGAAGATAAGAGGTCACGACCCAACCCCGTGGGCCGTGACTAGTGCCCGATTGGGCACCTGAACACAAATGCAAAGATAGATTATAACAGATGTCTTATTTTTATTTTAAAATACATGGCTAATCATACCAACTGGGCACAACCCACACGTGTATGTATCCACAGACCTATATACAAAACTAACAGAATCATAGGACAGCCCCCGTCGTACCCCTGAATAGATACATATATAATGCAACGAATGAAAATACACATATACCAAAAGTAGGCTCCGGAGTAGGGGAGCACTTCAGGCAGCAAGTGGGAATCCTAAGATGGTGGGTCACCTACCAGTACATCGGTACCTGCGGGCATGAAACGCAGCCCCCGAAGAAGGGGGTCAGTACGGAATACGTACCGAATATGTAAAGCGGAAAGTACAAAATATAAACCAGAGTAATA
>DF367146.1:13808-28720 GCA_000787875.1 Solanum virginianum | reverse complement strand
TTTTTTTTTTTTTGGTCTTCAAAGTGTATGAATTGTGAGAGCTGCTTAGGTCTCTTTTTGAAGAGATTTTGGCCGACTTACTAAGGCTATCTTAGCCTTAAATACTAAGCTAGTGATGCAGCTATTTCACTCATTTCACTTGGGCCAAATGGTTCTCCAAAAGTATGGGCCTTGGCTGCCCAAATTGCAAATTTTTCTCCTTTAGTCTTAGGCCCAATTAGTCAAGTATTAGGGAGTGTTGTTGGGCTAATTTAATCCTTCATGTTGGGCTGAAAATATAGCCTACCTATAGCACTAAAACACGGGCCAAGGATACACCCTCAACTCAGACTTTATTCATAGTAGGAGTTAGACAATTTCAACGTCGAGCCTCGTCTCCGTTTAACTCACAAGTTCAAGTTAACCAAAGTAGCTGACTCACCTACTAGCTTCCTAAGTCCTACAAGCACCTCAGTTTGTTCTCCTTTGTTTAGGGTCTGAATCCCCTTGACTCGACGCAAAACATGTATACGCGCAACTTTCTTAAACTTTAGATACACACGACGCCCTTTAACGCGAGATGCAAACACTTTTAAAATTAGCACTAATTTGAAAGTCCATTTAATGTTTTATGTGTATAGTATAAATACTTAGAATATGTGGGGTGTTACCGAGATGCAAACACTTTTAAAATTAGCACTAATTTGAAAGTCCATGTAATGTTTCATGTGTATAGTACAAATACTTATAGTACATGTGTGGGGTGTTACAGTAAGATTTTTATTTAAATGTCTTAAGCATTAAGATTTCTCTCTATTTTAAATAAGAAATTATTTATGCAAATTTGAATTGCTTTTAAATAATAACGTGTAACCTTTAATAAATATGATTTTGACATGTAGTAATCAACACTAGAAACAATAAATACCACATAGAAAGTTTTTTTTTTTGATGATGATGATGATTTCGATGTACAAAAAAATTAATATGGAATGTATTTTAATTTGTATTAACTAGTTTAAATAAATAAAACATTTACAAATGATAAAGATTTAATAGCTTTATATTCTATTAATTTTGAAATCCTACATAGTTGGATAACAATTAAATTATAATTATTTTTTAAAAAAATAGTAAACAACAATTTGGTTTATTATAGAATATTTTTTATGAAGAGCAAAAATGTTAATCAATATTATTTGTAAAATCTTAATGTTCATACTATAATATAGATATAGATAAATGAAGCCTACCAAAATATAATGTGGATGTATTCAACCTGTAATCTCGTAGTAATAAATAACATACCATATTTGAAAGTTTAATATTTTGGTGATAAGAACTCCAAAACAAAAAGGATAAAAGGGGGCTACTCCAATCCTAATCCTACATACACACAACTCAATTTTCATATTTGGATCATTTAACGTTTGAATAGTTTCATCAAATGGATTTATCCACTAGCAATGAAATTTGTGTGCTCCCTCAATTTTTTAATGCAATATGAAGCACTTCTGGTCCAGCCATTTCAACAGGTAACAATTTTAACTTAGAGATTGATATACTTGCAAAGCATTCTTACACTTGTGGCCACAACCCAGCCATTTTAGCAGGTAACAATTATAACATGGAGATTGATATGCTTGCAAAACATTCTTACACTTGTGGTCATAAAACTGTTGAAGAGTGCAACTTTGGTAAGAGGTGCATTTATAGGTACAAATATTTATCATGGGATATTGTTGACAGAGAGCTTTTGCGTCACGCCCCGGAAGGGTATTCTAGGTGTAACTGGCACTCGGAGACTATTTCTAGCCCCCAAGTGAACCACCTAATCTCATCGCATTCATTCAGTCAATTTATTACCGGATGATAACAAGGACATATCTATCTATCAGTGGGCTATAGGCTATCAACTCTTTCTATCATGATAAACTACGAATAACATAGTACTCTCAATAAATAAGAAACAAAGGAACGACTTCAACATCAACTATCAACTGTCTATGTCTATAAAGCCTCTATAACTAGTGTCTATGAAGGTACTATGACAGACCATGGCTACCACAATCAAGATAAATAACTCAAAATAGATAAAAAAAAAATAAGGAGTAAACTGTCCTCCAAAACCAGGGGAGGACTCACCATGTTTGGAATCACAGAGCTCTAAACCTCAACGATTCGCCTGCTGAAGTCCTCTATCTACAGAATCTGTATTATAAAATGATGCAGCACCAAAAGGGTATTAGTATGTGGAATATACTGTATGTAAAATGGGCTAAAGTAAACCATAGGGGCTATACAACATAAAATGATATCAGCTCATCAATCACTCAACCTTAACTCGGAGTAAAGGACATGACTCTATCACATCGTTATCTATCTAGACATCACACAATCATATCAATCTCAGAGTACTATCAACATGAAACCTATCTAGGAGTTTTTATAATAAACGATCACCACCTATGAGCCAGTGATGATACAACAAAGAGATGTCGTTGTCACATCTTTCCAGTACCTTGCCAGGGTAAACGACGAGTATGTCATGGATTCTAAAGAAGTCTGTCAAGTCCTCTATGGGACAAAGAAAACATACGGTCGAATCCTCTCCTATGCTAGCCACATAGTTAATGAGTACAAGTGGGACTCACTCTTACCCATTTCGGTGCTAATACTCCTCGTACATCTCCTCCCGTATAATGTTTAGTTAATGAGTACAAGTGGGACTCACTCTTACCCATTTCGGTGCTAATACTCCTCTCAGGACTCAAAATGCTCATAAGTCTATCATCATCATATTGGTTATACAACCAACCCCCCCTCTTCAAGCGGGGACCTTATCTCATCTGATAATCTATCAACTCAAGGAATAGGTTCTTCCTCTCAAAGCTAAGGTTCAACTAATTTAGACTCTAAGAACACTAATTTTATCAACTCCAGTCATCAACATACTCATCTCAAGACCCAGACCGCAACAATCAATATAGTCAGACAGTCAAAGCTCTAGACATTACCCCTAAATTCATTTTTGAAGTCTTTTACAGAGAATTCATGTTGGGTAAATATATAATCACACAATAATACATATAAATAGTTAATTTCAAATATGATGTTCATCAATTTAAGATATTATTTAGAAATTAAAGATAAGTTTCAAGAAAATCTTCAAGAATTCCAATTCAAGACCTATCAACTATGAACTATCAACCTACTGCATGCATTGGGGCACATGGAAGAACAATTCCATGTTTGGTAGCCTTTACATTCCTAGTATGAAGATTGTACAAATCTTCAAGGAAATCTTGACCTTGAACTTAGAAACCCTCAAGCTATGTCTTCTTCTCCTCTCATAATCTTTCCTTAAACTTAGAAGAATGTAGGTTTCTTAAACCCTTTCGTACAAATTTACGCATAAAACATGTTTTGGAACTTAAAAATGGATTCGGAATGATCAAAATATCCTTCTCGAAATTTAAAGGAAAAAGTTTAAAATTGGCACACTAGTCCGCGATGCGTCAGGGGCGCGAACCAGTGTATTTCACGATTTTCAGAAAATTCAATTTCTTGTCAAAAATAAAAATAAAACTTTAAGTGTTAGTCTACAACCCCTCCGCATCGTGCCAGGGGTGCGGATTAACACTGTTTTGCCATTAATTAGCGAAAATTATTTTTTGACCTGGTCGCTCTTAAATCAGGTCGAGACCATTTTTCCACTCAATTTTTCATGTTGATCACAAATCCAGTCTCGAATTTCCCATTGGAGCTTTGGAAGATGCATTGTACGCACGATTATGTTTTAGGGACATTTCGTTAATTTTATGGGGTGTTACATCAACTCCCATTTGGGATCATTCATCCTCGAATAATGAGTAAAAGTAGAATAAAAGCACGAGTGACCTCAAAACGCATCTCATTCGTTACTCGAGAACTCTCAAACTCTCAACTGTCCATCACTCATCTATCTCTATCTTAGACTTGGGAATATAATTGGATTAAGACATTAGCTCAAAGAAAGAAGTTTCAATAGTGATAAGGATAGGGATATTACCTTCAACATCATCATCATTCAGCATGAATAGGTATGACATTAACATATGAAACACTGGATGGACTCCATCTAACTCGGAAGGCAAGTCCAATTCATAAGCAACCTTCCCAATCCTTCTAACAATCTAGTATGGTCCGATATAACATTGACTCAACTTCCCCTTTTTACCAAATCTCATGACACCCTTCATGGGTAACACCTTCAAGTACACCCAATTATCCACCTCAAACTCCAAGTCTCTTCTTCTCACATCCGTATACGACTTTTGATAACTCTGCGCTATCTTCAACCTTTCTTTGATAACTTTCACCTTCTCCATAGACTGGTGGACAAGATCAGGTCCAATGAATTTAGCTCCGCCAACCTCAAACCAGTTAATCAGCGATGTACATCTCCTCCCGTATAATGTTTCATAAGGGGCCATGTGAATGCTAGCATGGTAGCTATTGTTGTATGAAAATTCAACCAAAAGTAGGTGGACATCCCAATTACCCTTGAAATTGATGATGCAAGCTCTCAATATATCCTCCAAGGTCTGAATAGTTTGCTCTGCCTATCCATCTATCTGAGGATGAAAAGTTGTGCTCAAATGTACTTTCGTACCCCGTCCCTTCTGGAATGATCTCCAAAACTGAGAGGTGAATTGAACTCCTCTGACCGAGATGATGGACAAGAGGACCCCATACAACCTCACAATCTCACGAATATATAGGCGGGATTACTCAGACATATTAGTTGTCTTGACTTCCAAGAAATGGGCTGATTTAGTCATCCTATCAACAATTAACAAATATCGAATCATGCTGCTTTTGGGATCTTGGTAAACCGGTAATAAAATCCATGTTAATCATCTCCCACTTCCACTCAGGAATTTCAAAGTTCTAAGCTGACCCACATGGTCTCTAATATTCAACCTTGACCTATTGACAATTAGGACACTTAGAGACTGATTCAGCAATGTCTCTCTTCATCCCATTCCACCAATAGCCTTCTCTTAAGTCATTGAACATTTTGGTAGAATCGAGGTGAATATAATATCTGGAGCTATGAGCTTCAGGCATGATCCTTCCTCGGACACCATCAACATCAGGCACATACAATCTTTCTTGATACCTCAACACCCAATCTTCCCCTTTGGAGAAAACCATCACCTTCTGCTTGTAAACCGCTTCTTTCAATTGAAACAGACAGGGTCTTGGTCTTGCTTTTCTTTCACATACAACACAGAAGGGATGACCTGAGCAAACATCTATCCAGACAGGGTCTTGGTCTTGCTTTTCTTTCACATCTGACCCTAAGGATGAAGCAAAACCATTCTAAACATTAACCCCGCCTTTGTTGTTCTCCTCAAGTTGCACTCCCAGTTGAGCCAATGTATGTACTTCCTTAGCTAGCTCTCTTTTCTCTTCTTCCACATGGGCAGTGTTACTCATAGATATCCCGCTAAGAGTATAGGCAACAATGTAAGCCTTACCTGGTTGGTAGAGAATGCTCATGTCATAATCCTTGAGCAACTCCACCCACCTCCTCTGTCATAGGTTGAGCTCCTTCTGGCTGAACACGTACTGCAAGCTCCATATGCACTTCATACAAATAATGACGCCAAATCTTAAGTGTGAATACCACCACTGCTAACTCAAGATTGTGAGTCAGATAATTCTTCTCATGGACCTTAAGTTTTCTAGAAACATAAGCTATCACCTTCCCTCTTTGCATAAGCATATAGCCCAAACCAACTCTAGATGTATTACAGTATATCACGTAGTCCCTTGTCCCCTCGGGCAAAGTTAGAACTGGGGTTGTAGTCAATCTAGTCTTCAAATATTGGAAACTCCTTTCACATTCCTTAGACCACTGAAACTTGGCCTTCTTCTAAGTTAGCTTAGTTAATGGTGCTGACAGAGAAGAGAAGCCTTCAAAAAATCTGCGATAGTAGCCTACAGAACCCAAGAAGCTTCTTATTTCTATCGGAGAAGTTGGTCTTGTCCAATTCTTAACCGCTTCAGTTTTCTTAGTATCCACCCGAATACCATCTACCAAAACAACATGGTCTAGGAAGGCCACAGACTTGAGCCAAAACTCACATTTCAAGAATTCGCATACAACTCATCATCTTTGACTGTTTGCAAAACCACTCTAAAGTGATTAGCATGCTCCCTTTCATCTTATGGATACACCAGAATATCATCAATAAACACAATCACAAACATATCAAGATACGGTCTGAATACCCAGTTCATTAAATCCATGAAAGTTGCAGGTGCATTCGTCAACCCGAAGGACATTATGAAGAATTCAAAGTGGCCATACCATGTCCTAAAGGTTGTCTTAGGAATGTCACTTTCCCTCACCTTCAAGTGATGGTAACTTAATCTGAGGTCTAGCTTGGAGAAACAAGTAGCACCTTGAAGTTTGTCAAAGAGATCATCTATCCTGAGAGGAGGATACATATTCTTTATGGTGACCTTGTTCAGTTGTCGGTAGTCTATACACATTCTGAGAGACCCATCTTTCGTACACACAAATAGGATAGGAGCACCTAAAGGTGAGACACTAGGCCTTATGAAACCTTTCTCTAACAAGTCTTTCAATTGTTCTTTCAATTCTTTCAACTATGAGGGGGCCATTCTATAAGGTAGAATTGAAATAGGTTTGGTCTCGGGAAGAACATTAATCCCGAAGTCAATCTCCCTATCAATAGGGACTCCAAGTAGTTCGTCAGGTAACACATCAGGAAACTCATTCACAATTGGGACTGACTCAAGAGTAGAAGATTCAAGATCATCTGACTTGACTCATACAAGGTGGTAAATACAACCTTTGGAGATCACCTTTCTGGCTCTAAGATAAGAGATAAACTTGCCCTTACGTGCAACCAAACCCCCTTTCCACTCTAGAACAGGCTCATTAGGAAATTGAAACTTAAAAATTAGGGTTCTACAGTCAACAGAAGCATAACAAGCATGAAGCCAATCCATCCCAAAGATCACACCAGAATCAACTATCTCTAATTCTACTAAGTCAGCTAGGGTATCTCTATGATAAATGGAGACTACACACTCTTTATAAACCCTTTCAGCTAATATAGACTCGCCAGTAGGAGTGGAAATAGAAAAAGGTTCAAGCAAACACTCTGGAAGGATCCTAAACTAACTAGCCACTTGAGGGTTCACAAATGACAAAGTGGCACCTGGATCAAGCAATGCATAACAATCAAATGTAAAGACTCGAAGCATACCCGTAACAACATCTGGTGCAACTTCCTAATCCTATCGATTACCCATCTCATAAAGGCGGTTTATCTCGCCTTCTGTACCTGTAGTAGTACTCCTCTGTTGATTGCCAGCTGGGGGTGCTACGAAGGACTATAGTCTACTACCCCTTCACCTCGCCTCGTCCTTGCACACTCATAACTGAAGTGACTAGTCTGTCCATATGAGTAGCAAACATCTATCCCCACTCGGTACTCACCCAGATGAAGCTTACCACACTTGTCACAAGGTGGCTTTCCTCTTGCACCTTGGGTAACACTAGCTTGAGATTGTGCACCCTGAGCCCTGTAGTTCTGGTAACCATGAGATTTTTTATCATACTTGTTTGGCTGAATGGGCGCATTTGCTACAGAAGGGCATGATGAGACTATCTCTTCTGAAAGTTGGACTTGTCGCCCTTATTCTGTCTCTGCTGGCGGGCTCATGCCCTGCTGATTTCTCCTTCCTGTTGATCTGCTCCTCTCTATCTTTCCTCTTATCTTCCTCCATTTATTGGGCATACACCATGATTTTGGAGATGTCCATTACAGGGATCAGCAAAGCCGCCTTACACTCTTTCTGCACATGTCTGCCCAAACCAGACACAAACGTCCTCTTCCTTACCCTCATGTCTTGCACCATTTCTGGAGCATAATTGGACAGCTTAATAAACTTGAGATTGTATTATTTCACTATCATTCCTCCTTGCTTCAGGTTCACGAACTCATCCACCTTCGCTTCCCTCAACTCTTGTGGAAAGAAGTGGTCAACGAAAGCAGTCTCAAACTCTTCCCATTTTGCAGGCTCCGCATCTTCACCCCTACTCTCCTCCTACTAATTGTACCAAACATTAGGAACGTCCTTCAATTGGTAGGAAGCAAGCTCCACTCCCTCATCTCATCAGCATTCATCATTTTTAGGTCCTTGTACGTTTCATCAATGAAGTTCTGAGGGTCCTCCTCAACCTTAGACCCCGTATACACAGGCAGGTTCATCCTCAAGAAGTCTCTAAGCCTAGTGGCAGCTGAGGGCTCCTGTGAGCTAGAGCTCGGAGCTTAAGAACCTCATTTTTTAACCTGGGAGGCCACCAACTGAGTCAATATGGTGATAGCTCTCTTAAACTCTAGCCTCTGTGCTAGGAGCTGGCTGGGGTTAAGCAGGAAGTGCCTATGGGACCTCAGCTGTCCTGGCAGGGCGTCCCTATCTCCTAGCCAAAGAGTCAGCATAGTGATGGCTCTCCTAAACTCTAGCCTCTATGTTGGGAGCTGGTTGAGGTTAAGCAGGAGGCGCCTATGGGACCTCAGCAGTCCTGGCAGGGCGTCCCTATCTCCTAGTCTTTGGCTGGACAAGGACCTCAGGTTGGGTATTCTCAGCAGCTAGGGTTGTGCCATTTCTCTAAGCGGTTGTTCTCCTTCGCGGTATTTTCTGTAAATGTGTAACGCACAAGTTAAAATGAGATTTCTACAAAGTTAAACTCTATCGCACGAATCCCGATCATAGAAGAAGGGTAACTTTTCCTAATGTCCTATAGCCTCTTGCTTATGAAGTATGGTGCACAACATACCCATAAACAAGATTCTACTAGACGTGGCTTCATAGACTCCCTAGGACACTCAAACTCTACACTCTGATACCAAGTTTGTCATACCTCGGGAGGGTACCATAGGCATAACTGGCACTCACAGACTATTGCTAGCCCCTAAGCGACCAACCTAGTCTCATCGTATTCGTTCAGTCAATTCATTAGTGGAAGATAATAAGGATATCTCTATCTATCATTAGGCTATAGGCTATCAACTCTGTCTATCATGATGAACTACGAATAACATAATACTCTCAATAAGAAACAGAGGAACGACTTCAACACCAACTATCAGCTATCTATGTCTATGAAGCCTATATAACTAGTGTCTATGAAAGGTACCATGACAGGCCATGGCTACCACAATCAAGATAAATAACTCAAAATAGATAAAAGAGAAGTAAACATATCCTCTGAAAGCAGAGGAAGACTCACCAAGTCTGGATCACGGAGCACTAAACCTCAACAATTCGCCTATAAAAGTCCTCTATCTACAAAATCTGCATCATAAAACGATGCAGTGCTAAAGGACCATTAGTACGTGGAATGTACTGTATGTAAAATGGTCTAAAGTAAACCATATGGGCTATACAACATAAAATGACATCAGCTAATCAATCACTAAACCTCAACTCGGAGTAAGGGACATGACTCTATCACATCGTTATCCATCTAGCCATCACACAATCATATTGTCATGACCCAACCACGCGGGCCGTGACTAGTGCCCGACTTAGGCACCCAGATGCAATCTCAAAGATAAATTCCAAACAGATGGCTTATGCCGTCACAAATATCAGACTGACTCTCAAAATCCGAACAAACATATATATCATATTTAGCAGCATTTATTTTATTTTACGAATTGTCCCGACTGACCTGCACATCCGAATACACCAACAGAAATCATACAAATCCAACAGAATGATCATACATATCCAAATATATGTGGCGGTTAAAACTGCCTATCAAATATACCAAACATATTATACAGGTCAATTCAGACAAACTGGGCACAACCCACACGTGTATGTATCCACAGACCTCTAGCAGACTGACAGAGTCATAGGACGGGATAGGGCCCTGTCACACCCCTGAACGGATGTATAGATATACCTAATACAAAATAACAAAAGAATGCATATATACCAAAAGTGGGCTCCGGAGTAGAGGAGCACTTCAAAAAGCAGACGGAGGTCCTAAGCTGAAAGGTCAGTAATCTGCTCCTCAGTATCTGCGGGCATTAAATGCAGCACCCGAAGAAAGGGGGTCAGTACGAAATATGTACCGAGTATGTAAGCAGATGTACCGAGTATAAATCAAAGTAATAACTAAAGCAAAATCATAGTAATCTGAAACAATAAACAAAATATCAAAATACTTACTTTTCAAAATACAAATCATGCATAGGGCACAAGAAATATGGTTGCGGCCCGTCACCGGCGCCATAACACGACATACACCAAAAAGTTTCAAATCTCCAAACCAAATCCCCATCACATATCACAGACATATCAGAAAGCCCAATTACTGCATCACACCAACTAAGCGGAGCCCAGCCCTTGGGCGAAGCCGACCCACCAACATCAGCATACTCTAGAATATATATCATAATGCGCACGATAACAACCACCCTTGGGCGAAGCTGACCCGCCGATATCAGCATACTCCGAAATATATATCATAATGCGCACGACAATAACCAGCCCAAAAATTGATGGACGATATCATAATAGGCACGAGCAGAGTCGTGAGTGATCATATGCATAAAAATCAGTGTCATAAATCCAAAAGATATGTAAAATATTCATATTCAAAATCAAAATAAGATTTATTCCAAATTCTTTCAATGTTACCAAAATCACTTAAAAAGGCGTCACGGATCCCACGGCCGATGAAAACCCGAACTAGCTCAACCTACGGCGAACATACTCATCCTAAATCATACAAACTCCTATGAGGTATTTTTTTACGGTCTCCAAAGTCAAGTTTGCCCCCAATTTTACAAAAATTTTGGCAGCACTTTCCCTAAAACATAGGTTGCCCCGAGACTCAACTCGGCTCAATCAACAACAATAACAACAGTCCCACAACAACAACAACCAACTTAAACAAGATTACAATAACAATAATACAATGTATCAACATGTACTACCATTCCAAAGATTTCGGCCACACCCTATATATACACATAGATAATTTCCAACACTTCCTTCACCCTACAAGGATCATATTCATGCTAATTAAACATAAACTCATGATTCCAAACCAACATAACACCCACTACCCCACACGGCTTCAACATGCTTATACACAACTCACTTCCAATATTCCATATGTCATGATTTTCCTTCATTTTAACATACTACAACCTTTACAACACATAAGACAAGATAAATTTTTACCTTATCACTTCACCCCTTCAATTGAGCTTAGGTTGCCAAATGAAGAAAAAGGGGTTTTCTTCCTCAAATAACACTTCCACGCTACTTATGGGACTCAATATAGTGGATTAACACCAATAATTAATTTTTAGAATGAGAGAAAAAGAATTTTGAAATCCCAAGACCTAGGCCGAGAGCCTTTCTTTAGTTTTCTTGGCTTGTTCTTTGTTTTTGGCTAAGTTTGGGAAAATGTCAAGAAATTGTAGAGAATGATCTTAAAGGAGTTGGCTATATGCTCTCTTTAGTTTTCTTGGCTTGTTCTTTGTTTTTGGCTAAGTATGGGAAAATGTTAAGAAATTGTAGAGAATGATCTTATATATACATGTATATATATTTATAAATGTAACACAACTTGCCAAGTGTACCACACTTGGCCCAATTGGAATCCAACACAAGTCAAGTGGCCCCACTTGGTCCAATTAGAAGTTGACACACATCTAAGTGGATCCCACCTCATCTTCAAGAACCCAACTTTTAACAATTCCACTTTGGTCCCAAACTTTCCAATAATGTCACATTGGTCTCGAACTTTTTAATAATGGCACTTCGGTCTTACACTTTCTAATAATGCCACTTTGGTTCCAAATGTGACTAATTGTTCCAATGCGTGAAAGACGGGTTCTAACATCCTCCCTGCCTCCTTTAGAAAATTCATCCTCGAATGTTAAACCGGCCTTGCAAGTCATATAAACAATGTAGGGGGAGTTTTCTTTCAACTATCACAATAATACTCAATGATCAATAATGTACCTATTACATAACAAAGTGAAGCAGAGAATTACTTTGCCCGTGAACACTGAAACGAAGTGAGGATATTCCTTCTTCGTCTGTTCCTCATCTTCCCAGGCCATCTCTTCTCAATTATTGTTTTCCCATAGGAAAGATTCTGAAAGGATCTCCAATACACTTATGCAGTATAGGAACATGAAATAGTGGGTGTACTATTTCTAATTTAGCTGATAGATCCTGTTCATAAAGCATCACTGTAACCCAAAATAATTTATCAGGAAAGGGAATATCCTAATAACATAGCTCTATCGCACAATCTAAGATCTGAAAGAAGAGTAACATCCTAAATGTCCTGTAGCCTTCTGTTTATAGATGTGGGGCCCGATACACTAATAAATAAGACTCTACTAGACACGGTCTGTGGACACTCCAAGGACGAACCACTCTGATACCACTTCTGTAATGACCCAATCTCGTGGGCCATGACTGGTGCCCGGTTGGGCACCCAAACTCAATCATAAAGCCAAAGTTCAATCAGATGGCTTATGCCAACACAAGTATCAAACTCATCCTCAAATTCGAACAAACATATATACAATTATTTTTGGAAATATTTTTGGACAGATTACTAATACTACCCAAATTATCCAAAAATGGCCTGCATATCAGAAAATGCCAACAGAGTCCAAATGGAATTAACAGAATATCATATGTACATATATGGGCCGACACGGCCGATGTGATAGGTAAAACTGCCTATCAAATATACCAAACATATTATACAGGTCAATTCGGACAAACTGGGCACAACCCACACGTGTATGTATCCACAGACCTCTAGCAGACTGACAAAGTCATAGGACGGGATAGGGCCCCATCATACCCCTGAACGGATATATATATATACCTAATGCAAAATAACAAAAGAATGCATATATACCAAAAGTGGGCTCTATAGTAGAGGAGCACTTCAAACAGCAGATGGAGATCCTAAGCTGAAAGGTTAGTAATCTGCTCGTCAGTACCTGCGGGCATGAAATGCAGCCCCCGAAGAAAGGGTGGTCAGTACGAAATACGTATCGAGTATGTAAGCAGATGATGCAAAATATAAATTAGAGTAATAACTGAAGCAAAATCATAGTAATCCGAAATAATAACCAAAATATCAAAATGCTTACTTTCCAAAATACAAATCATGCATAAGGCACAGGAAATATGGTCGTCGTCCATCAACGGCACCATAACATGACATACACCAGAAAGTTTCAAATCTCCGAACCAAATCCCCATCACATATCACAGACATATCAGAAAGCCCAATTACTGCATCATACCAACTAAGCGGATCCAGGCCCTTGGGCGAAGCTGACCCGCCGATATCAGCATACTCCGAAATATATATCATAATGCGCACGACAATAACCAGCCCAAAAATTGATGGACGATATCATAATAGGCACGAGCAGAGTCGTGAGTGATCATATGCATAAAAATCAGTGTCATAAATCCAAAAGATATGTAAAATTGTCATATTCAAATTCAAAATAAGATTTATTCCAAATTCTTTCAAAGTTACCAAAATCACTTAAAAGGGCGTCATGGGTCCCACAGCCAATGGAAACCCGAATTAGCCCAACCTACGGCGAGCATACTCATCCTAAATCATACAAACTCCTACGAGGCAGTTTTTTATGGTCTCCAAAGCAATCCGAGATTTCTACCTTAGTTACGGACATTTATAGTTTCCAAAATCAGTAAAACATAAATTCTTGTAAAATTTATCAAACTTTTACATATTCTTGCACTTATAAATTTTTAAAAAAACATAAGAAACAATATTAGGACAAGTTTACATAAGATTGGCAAGGAACAAATACGGATCATACATAAGCTCAGATTGCGGGAATAGAGTTCCCTCGGGGATCATATCAAAGCCTAATTTGAACTAGGACATGCCAAAAGGAAAGGGGGTGCTTTACATACCTCAATCACTTCTTCAAACTAATCTAAATGCAACCTGATCCAACCTATGCTCCTGGGTGTCCAATGTCTACAAACAATTCATAATAACACCAAACGATTAGCTAAAGGCTTTTTGTGCCTTAAATTCCAAGTTTGCCCCCAATTTTACAAAAATTTTGGCAGTACTTCCCCTAAAACATAGGCTGCCCCAAGACTCAACTCAGCTCAATCAACAACAACAACAACAACAACAACAACAACAATCCCACAACAACAACAACTAATTTAAACAACATTACAACAACAATAATACAATGTATCAACATATACTACCATTCCAAGGATTTTGGCCACACCCTATATATGCACATAGATAATTTCCAACACTTTCTTCACCCTACAAGGATCATATTCATGCTAATTAAACATAAACTCATGATTCCAACCCAACATAACACTACATAGCACCCACTACCCCACACGGCTTCAACATGCTTATACATAACTCACTTCTAACATTCCATATGTCATGATTTTCCTTCATTTTAACATACTACAACCTTTATAACACATAAAATAAGATAAATTCTTAACTTATCACTTCACCCCTTCAATTGAGCTTAGGTTGCCAAAGTGAAGAAAAAGAGATTTTCTTGCTCAAATAACGCTTCCACGCTACTTAGGAGACTCAATATAGTGGATTAACACCAACAATTAATTTGTAGAATGAATGAAAAAGAATTTTGAAATCCCAAGACCTAGGCCGAGAGCCTTTCTTTAGTTTTCTTGGCTTGTTCTTTGTTTTTGGCTAAATATGGAAAATGTCAAGAAAATATAGAGAATGATCTTGTATATACATGTATATATATTTATAAATGTAACACAACTTGCCAAGTGTACCATACTTGGCCCAC